>OMNV01016120.1:0-19084 GCA_900303265.1 Brotula barbata | reverse complement strand
TGTAAAGTGCCTTGAGATAACTTGTGTTGTGATTTGGCGCTATATAAATAAAATTGAATTGAATTGAATTGAATCCTGGGAAGTCCCCCGGCAGTCTAGGCCTACAGCAGCATAACTAGGGGCTGGTCCAGGGTGATCCTGATCCAGCCCTAACTATAAGATTTATCATATAGGAAAGTCTTAAGCCTAATCTTAAACGTAGAGAGGGTGTCTGCCTCCCGGACTGAAATTGGAAGATGGTTCCACAGGAGAGGAGCCTGATAGTTGAAGGCTCTGCCTCCCACTCTGATTTTGCAGATTCTAGGAACCACAAGTAAGCCAGCATTCTGTGAGCGTAGTATCTAAATGTTAAATATAAATCTAATTGTTATATATAAATGTTAAATCTAAATTTAATTGTTAAATGTTAAATCTAAATTTAATTGTTAAATGTTAAATCTAAATTTAATTGTTAAATGTTAAATCTAAATTTAATTGTTAAATGTTAAATCTAAATGTTGAATTTAAATGTTAAATCTAAATCTAAATATACATGTGTCACCATGTGTAAAGCTAATTATGTAGAAAATGTGTAAATTAGCCCATATCCCTCACAGTGGCCTGAAACCAAACAGCCCCGCCCACACAACTGACCAGGGATCAGTCACATAAGGTGAAAGGTGGTGAAACATGTGAAGTGCAATCATGGCTGGTTCTATCCAAATAGGAGAAATTGAACTGGCGGTGATTGCAGGTGTGCTGGCTGCACTCTAAGTCGCAGCACCACTGGTACCGCCTACACCATTAATGGTTAGTTAAGTAGTTTTACTCTTAAGTTCTTTATGCATTCTGGAGGGAGTTAACCACTGTTAGCTAACCTATCCAACTAGCTGTGTGACTGGGATGCTAGCTAAAGTTTTGTGAGCCGCTGTAAGGACTTTCTGTCGTTAATATGATTCAGAGAGGTAACAGAAAAGCAAGTTACCCATAAGCTGGTTAACGTAATGGTTACCGGTAACAAAACTGACCACTCACTCTATGAATCCTGTGCTGTGATTAATATGTGTAACATACTTTGACACAATATTGGACATTGAAAATGCAGCAACTTCAATAATAACAATAACAATGATGAATCCAAATATGAGTCCATCTTGAAGCCGTCTAAAACTTCGTGTGGACCTGCCGGGTGACAAACCACAAACACTCCGGGGAGGAAGGCAAGTTAGTAACATGCAGTAATGGGACATGACTGTGTATAGATAGAAAAGGAGGAAGCGCATTGCATCCTGGGAAGTCCCCCAGCCGTCTAGGCCTACAGCAGCATAACCAGGGGCTTGTCCAAGGCAAGCCTGAGCCAGTCCTAACTACAAGCTTTATCAAAAAGAAAAGTCTTAAGCCTAATCTTAAACGTAGAGAGGATGTCTGCCTCTCGGACTGAAATTGGAAGATGGTTCCACAGGAGAGGTGCCTGATAGTTGAAGGCTCTGCCTCCCATTCTGATTCTGGAGACTCTTGGAACCACAAGTAACCCTGTACTCTGGAAGCACAGTGGTCTAGTGGGATAATAGGGTACTAGGAGCTAGATGGTGCCTGACCATTAAAGGCTTTGTAGGTGAGGAGAAGGATTTTAAATTCTATTCTGGATTTTACAGGGAGCCAGTGCAGAGACGCTAATACAGGAGAGATATGATCCCTTTCCCTGGTTCTTGTCAGTACGTGTGCAGCAGCATTCTGGATCAGCTGGAGACTCTTTAGAGTTTTGTTGGGGCAGCCTGATAATAAAGAATTACAATAATCTGGCCTGGAAATAACCAATGTGTGAACTAATTTTTCTGCATCTTTTGGCGACATGATGTGCCTGATTTTGGCAGTTTTTGAAATTTGTTTTATGTGACAAATATGACAAATCCTGATAAAAGATGGCTCCCAGATTTATTACGGTGGCGCTGGAGGCTAATGTAATGCCATCCAGAGTAGCTATATCATTAGATAATGAGTTTCTAAGGTGTCTGGAGCTTAACAGTAGAAAATTGCAGGCCATCCAGGTCTTAATGTCCTTAAGACAAGCTTGAAGTTTAGTAAACTGATTGGTTTCATTTGGCTCCATTGATAAGTATAGCTGGGTATCATCTGCATAACAATGGAAATTTATAAAGTGTTTCCTAATAATATTACCTAAAGGAAGCATATATAAGGTGAATAGTATTGGTCCAAACACAGAACCTTGTGGGACTCCTTGTTTAACTTTTGCGCCCATTGAGGATTCATCGTTAACGTGTACAAACTGAAATCAATCTGATAAGTAGGAATTAAACCAGCTTAACGCAGTTCCTTTCATTCCAATTGGATGTTCTAATCTCTGTAACGGGATGTGATGGTCAATGGTGTCAAAACTAATACAGAGAGAAGTCCTTTATTAGGAGGTCATTTGTAACTTTCACCAGCGCTGTTTCTGTGCTGTGGTGCGCTCTAAATCCTGACTGAAAATCCTCATATAAACTATTATTATGTAGGAAGTCACATAACTGATTGGCGACTGCTTTCTCAAGGATCTTGGAGAGAAAGGGAAGGTTAGATATAGGTCTGTAATTGGCTAGGACACCTGTATCTAGAGTGGGCTTTTTAAGAAAGGGTTTAATTACAGCTACTTTGAAGGACTGTGGTACATAGCCTGTTTGTAAAGACACATTGATCATATGTAGTAAAGACATGTTAATTAAGGGTAAGACTTCCTTAAGCAGCCTAGTTGGGATGGGGTCTAAGAGAAGGTTGATGGTTTAGATGTAGAAATCAACGAAGTTAGTTTAGGAAGGTCAATTGGAGAAAAGCAGTCTAAATATGTACCAGGTTTTATAGCTGAATCTAAGGTTCCTCTGTTTGAGCATAAATCGGTTCCAGTTGAGGGCAGGAGATGATTAATTTTGTCTCTAATAGTTAGGATTTTATCACTAAAGAAGCTCATGAAGTCGTTACTACTGAGAGCTATAGCAATTCTAGGATCAGTAGAGTTAGGACTCTCTGTCAGCTTGGTTAAAGTGCTGAAAAGTAACCTAGGGTTATTTTTGTTTTCCTCTATCAATGATGAGTAATAGGAGGCTCTGGCATTGCAGAGGGCCTTCCTATAAGTTATAAGACTATCTTGCCAGACTAAGCGAGATTCTTTTAGTTTGGTAGTACGCCATATTCTTTTGAGTTTTCGCGATGATTGCTTTAACGTACAAGTTATACCATGGAACGAATCTCTTTTCTTTTATAATCTTCTTTTTTAAGGGGGCAATGGAATCTAGTGTTGTTTGTAGTTACCCTGCAGCACTATCAATAAGGTGATCGATTTGAGAGGGACTAAAGTTATCATAATAGTCCTCTGTTGTATTGAGACGAAGTATTGAATTAAATGCTGATGGAATCACTTCCTTAAATTTAGTGACCGCTGCTCAGATAGACATCAAGTGAGGACTTTTTTGTCGACAGGGGAGTGGTCCTGTAATAGGAAGTCAAAAGTTATTAGATAGTGGTCTGATAGAATAGGATTTTGTGGAAAGATTATTAAATGTTCAATTTGGATGCCAAAAGCCAGAACGAGGCTGAGGGTGTGG
Source organism: Brotula barbata (assembly GCA_900303265.1). Classification (NCBI taxonomy): domain Eukaryota; kingdom Metazoa; phylum Chordata; class Actinopteri; order Ophidiiformes; family Ophidiidae; genus Brotula; species Brotula barbata. Next base: position 15,506 of record OMNV01016120.1, on the reverse strand, counting down.
TTGAAACAGTGAGTGGGTTTATTTACACTCTGAGAGAAGCCAATTGACTCTAATAATGAGATAAAAGCAGAGCTAGGGCTATGATTATCAACATCCACATGAATATTAAAATCACCTACTATAATCACTTCATCTGTGCTAAGGACTAAACTTGATAGAAACTCTGAGAATTCAGATAGAAACTCAGAGTATGGGCCAGGAGGGCGGTACACTATAACAACTAGAATTGTCTGTAAGGTTTTGCAGGTTTGGAGTGAGAGACTAAGAACAGGGCTTTCAAAAGAGTTATGGTTACATTTAGGTCTGGGCTTGATTAAAAGGCTAAAGTTGAAAATGGCTCCAACTCCACCTCCTCGGCCGGTGACTTGAGGAATGTGAGTATTAATATGACTTGGGGGAGTGGATTCATTTAGGCTAACATAGTCTTCATTACTCAGCCAGGTTTCAGCGAGACAAAATAGATCAATCTGATAGTCCGATATTAGATCGTTTACTAACACAGCTTTGGATGACAGTGATCTAATGTTTAGAAGTCCACATTTAATTCTTCTATTTTGTTGTATTGCTATAGCTTTGTTAATTTTTATTAGGTTTTTATGCATAACTCTTTTTCTGCTTACTTTAGATTTAATTGATTCATGTGGTCGGGGGGCAGACACAGTCTCTATGGGACTTTGGGTGGTAACTGCTCTAATGGAAGCAAAGAGAAGCGTGTAGGACTGAAACTCCGTCTCCTGGTCTCAACTCTGAGTTGTCACGTTTTTGGTATAATAAACTCAGCCATGTTTCTAGAAATGAGAGCTGCACCATTCAAAGTGGGATGTATGCCGTCTCTCTTAATAAGACCAGGTTTTCCCCAAAAAATCGCATTTCTATAGCGCTATTATCCAAAGCGCTGTACAATGTTTGCCTCTCATTCACCCATTCATACACTCATTCACACACCGACTGCTGAGGTAACCATGCAAGGACCACTTGCTAGTCAGGAGCAATTCAGGGTTAGGGTCTTGCTCAGTCCTTCGACATGGACGGGAGGGGGGATCAAATCGGCAACCTTTGGATCACTAGGCGACCACCCTACCACCTAAGCTACGCCGCCCCATTATTTTTTATCATTATTTATAAAGCCCATGTCATTTGCGGGACACCACCTCAACAGCCAGTGGCGGAATGATGACATGCGACTATACATGTCATCACTGGTCAGATTTGGCAGGGGTCCAGAGAAAACTACAGAGTCTGACATCGTTTTCGCATAAATACACACCGACTAAACATTCATTTTTGTAACGTCCGATTGGTGTAATCGGGAGTCCTTGCTGCTGACATGAATAATAATTTTACTATATTTACGCTTGCTCTAGCAGTACTCTAGCCAGCAGTTTTAGATGGGATTCAATGTTGCCCGCTCTGGCCCCAGGAATACACTTAACAATGGTTGCTGGTGTCGCTAACTTCACGTTTCTCATTATAGCGCCGCCTATAATCAGAGTCTGTTTCTCAGCGGGTGTGTCACTGAGCGCGGAAAACTTATTGGAAACGTGAACATTTTGGTTGTGAACCACGGGCTTCTGTTTAGGGCTACGCTTCCTTCGGAGAGTCACCCAGTTGCTCGGGAGCTGCCGGGGGAATAGAAGCTATGCTAAGTCGGCCTGCACCGGTTACTGGGGGCTCACTAACTAACGGAGATAACGACAGACTTTCCATGGTGCTGAGCCATGCTTCTAACTCACTGAGCCTCGCCTCCCATGCGGTAAATAAACTACATTTCTTACATTTACTGTTATCTCTAAAGGAGGCAGAGGAATAACTAAACATCTGACACAATGCGCAGGAGAGAGCAGGAGGATATATATATATAGAACTCGGCAAGAGGGTGGACAGCAAAGGAAGAATTTCATTGCACAGAGGAACTAGTTCTCTTTGCTGTACATGACAATAAACTTTGATTGATTGATTGATTGATTGATTGATTGATTGAGAGTGAGAGAGAGAGAAGCCATCGCCCGCTGCTAAGCTAAGTAGTTAGCAGATTATAAACAGTTGTGTGATTTAGCAAGAAAGTCGCTAACAGAAGGAAAACGCGAGGAGTGCTTGACGGAGCTAGTGTTTGTTTTTAACTTTACGGTAGTAACGAAGAGTATGGCAGACTTAACTGTGTCGAAATGCAGAAAGGCTAACAATAGCAGAGCAACAACAACACACGTGGGAAACCGTAAATGAGGCAACCTCATCCTGTTAAATGAGTAAAATACTCTGGGACGTGGGTGTACACGTAATGAGTTGATTGCACAAATTTCAGTGACTGCCCGTACTTTATGTCATGGCCACCGCGATGGACGGACATCATCCAAGAGAGCAGCGGCCCAGCAGAACAAGGTTTTACGTTCAAGGGGAATTACTGTGGGAGTATTTCCCACTAAAGGCACAGTCCAAGCCCTCTTTACACCATTGGACTTTGGGAATAACCAGCTCCTCCATCCATCCTAGACAGTTGAGATCCCCTGGACTTTTAGCTTCGTTTTAATGGTTTCTTGGTGAAACTGCTGATTTTAAACTTGTCCTGTCTGGATTTTAGTATTGTTATTAGTACTTTAACCTTGTTCTCTTGGTGCTTTTGGTGTGTCATTCCTTTATTTTTGACCTCGCTCTATTGGGTTTTTAGTATCTGGTCATTCAGTAATTTAGTAATCTGTTTTTAAGTAAACCTTACTTGTGTTAACCTGGCCTGACCTCTGGACTTCCAGTCCGGTTACTAAAATATTGTCAAATACTCTCCCGCTTGGTTGGTTACCTCACAGTTGCTCTAGCACCTGGTTATGAAAAACTTAATTTTTTATTGGTAGACATCCATAATCATCATCTCTAGGATCACTGCAGCTGCATACATGAACATATTGATGTGATTTAACACACCCTCTGTATTTGAAGGGAGAAAAGGACTCGTGGTGGGCACACAACCGGGGTTTTCAACATCATTTGGCTGGACTCTATGACTTCAGTCCTACAAGTTCCTAGGTCTCCACATAGGATTTGTGGACCTCTGTCTAGGAGACCAACGGGTTTTTGCTCACCTCCCTGGGCAAAGCTGTTCACCCTGGATTGCTCAGTTTGGTGGGGTGACCAGTTCCAACCTTCTTCCATTTAAGAATAATGGAGGCTAATGTGTTCTTGGAGACCTTCAATGCTGCAAAATAAATTTGTATCCTTTGCATGTGGGACCTTATATACTCACGTGTGCACTAAATTATGTCAAATCAATTGAATTCAGAACAAGTGGACACCAACCAAGGTGTAGGAACATAATCAAAGTAAAAAAATATACACTTGAGCCAAATTTAATGTCAGAGCAAAAACTCAGAAAAATTATGTCAAAGTTTTTATTTTAAAAACTATGTAAAAGCTTTCCAAAGGCACTGGACATGCCTGACATGATGTACCCAAATGACACCAGTATCAATAACAACAGGTTAAGCAGTAGTATGAGTATTCATCCGAGTGTCAGTTTTATAAAATATTACTCTTGTGATTTCTCTAGGATCCCACACAGGATTGACACATGGAGGGAGGGGGAAACAGTGACGCTTGGATATCTCTGGAGAATGACAGCACTGCCCCCTAGTGTTCAATCCAAGTACAACACAACACCTGAACATTACGCTCGGCTCCTTAAAGTTTACATGTGGTTTTTCTCATAAGTTACTGATGTGCTGCTTGATGCACGAGGACAAAAGTTCACAGTATGCTGTACTAGACAAAAGTAAAACAGTAAAGAGGACATTGAAGTGTCCTGACTCAGGACAGCAATAGACAAGATGTGGATAGTTAGGGAGCGGTTGGCCTTTTGTGAACCAGCATTAATGAAAACGAGCCCATGAAGGACCAAGAAAGTGAACCCAAGGGAAATAAGTTGAGGGGCCTACAAGTTTGGCCACCATGAAATGGATTGCATTTCTATAGTATTCATTTTCCAAAGCTCTTTACAATGTTTGGTTTATATTCACCCATTCATCACATACACGTTCACACACTGACAGTCAAAGTAACCATGCAAGGCCCATTTGCCTGTCGGTGGTTTTTGGGGTCAGGGTCTTGTTCCCCTACCCGCTAAGCCAAGCCGCCCATACATTTTTTTACCTGTCATTGTGGCATTGTGGTCTTTATCCTTTTGCCTCCCACACAAGAAGACATGAAAGGAAACAACATTCACAACATCATACTGCAATAACTGTTCTACCATCATAAAGGCCAGATATTTATGAATATCAAGACAAATCAAATAAGTTCAGGAATACTTGGGCTCATACTTCAAACATGGAAGACACATTCATGAGTTTTGTCCACCAGATGTCACCAAAGGACACCTGTCGTTAGTACGATTTTCTTACACTGTTGTATTAGCTTGACATTCGTCTATGATGTAGGCAGGTGGCATTCATCCTTCATCCACATTCTGACATGAATAAACATTTTCAATCATAATCAGTATGAGTATATATGTGTGTCCGTTTCAAATATCATTTGTACACTTTCAAGGCTTTCATGGCTGCAGGGATGAAAACAGGATTTCCCCAGGTCTCCGAGCAGACGTCCACCACACTTTTCCGTGAACGTTACTGAATGTTCTCGAAGACAGACTGCTGCTTATTACTATCTGGAGTCTCCTATTTGCATCCCCGCCTCAGCGGCAGCTCGTGACTGAGTTGTGCGCGCGACCGTTAAATGTGTGCGCGCGTGGCTCGAGATACGCACGGGAGAAAGGCGCGTTCTCTGATTGGTTGCAAGGCGACCAATGAGATTTGACAAGTTCGACAGAAGCGTCCAGAACACGACCGGAAGTACACCGTCAAAATAAAGCCTACGGTTCGAGTACAAACGTGAGTTCTCCTTTGCAGGGATCGTAAAAATGTTTATTTTTCTTTATCAAATCTGTTTATTTATTTACATTTTTTTCTTTAAATAGCCGTGAGACATTGTAATGCAGAATGAGCGCGCCGGAAGTAGCGTGTTCTATTCGGCCCGCGCTTTACTTTGGTCCAGGCAGAGAGGAAAGGATGTGAGCCCAGCCTCCATCGGCCCTTTACGTCGGTTGTTTGTGTTCCTCCTGTCCGTTATCGTCGGTATGATGCTCGGCGGAGACTAGCAGGCCTGTCCTTACCGCATTGGAACCCTCAGCCTCGGAGAATGATTCACCGACAGGTCGCTCTGTCACAGGTACGGCGCTCATTTCATCTCCGGTGTTGTGTCCTTTCAGATGATGTCTCCGTCGTAACGGCGTCCAGCAGCGGCCCATGACTCTGCAGCCAGTGTGTGTGTGTGTGTGTGTGTTTGTGTGAACGCGTGTGTGTCATACTGCTCTCCTTACCGTCACTATCCTCACACAACTGCACACGCACAATCGGTCTAAAACCACAATTTGCCACCCCCCGTGTGAATCGTACCCCAGATAAATACACCGATTTTATCAGTTATTTTACTTTTTATCCAAATCGTATTTAAATTATCCACGTGTGTCGAATTCACGGGCGGAGACTAATGAATCAGATTTTATCTGGAGACATTAAAATTGACGTGAAATGGAAAGGTTTCCTGACGTAAGTCGATGCTGTTGTTCTCCTAACGGTCCCAGCTTTGCTCTTAAGTCCTGTCATCAAGACAGCTCCACATCCCCCCACGTCACAAGAGGGGATCCGTGTAAATAGTCCAACCAACACACACTCACCAGTCTTTATGGGACATGGGTGTATGTTCATGCTGTTTCTTCATGTCTGCAAATAAATCCATGTAAGATAACACGTATTCCATGATAAACTGTAATGGGAATGTGATGCGATGTGAAAACATAGTGAAATTGGAGACAACAGTGTTTTTTGTTTGTGTTTTGACATTGGATTTGATTTTGAATTACAAATCGAACATAGGTATGTACTGTAAACATACTGGCTGCAAGTGGGTCCAGGACTGTTGTCAGGATGTCTTCCTACGATGTGGGGATGAAGGGTGGACACCTGGATTCTGCATGGGATGAAGTCAGCAAAAACTCAGCTTAAAGAAAAACTCCCTTCAGTCTGTGTTGCCAGTAAACACAGTGTAGTGACAGTGACTTCCAGACCTTATTATTAATGCAGAGAAACAATCAACAGGGGCTACATAATGGAAAAATCCAATACAGCAGCACTTTTAGGCTGTGATGAAGAATTTATGACAGGACCCTGCACTTAGGCAACTACAGGAAAGGGAGCCGGAGTGTTTTTTAGTAAAATATGTGATGGAGATGACAGATAACTTAACACACTTGATAATAAGGTGTAGTTTGATCCCCTCATCCAACACATGAATAATAAATAAAGTAAAGATTTGGTTTGATAGATAGACAGACAGACAGACAGACAGACAGACAGATAGATAGATAGATAGATGTTGACAGGACAGGTGGAAGCTGAGTGAGAATAGACACTCACTACTGTCACTCACTATTGTTCTGGCTGGATTTCACTCATGACTACTATTGTAATGTGTGACCGGTGTTTCCTTATCAGTGGTCGGATGATCCGTAGTTTATTGTGCCCGCACCGTAGACATCTACTTATTCCACCAAAGGGAAGGTACAGTTAGTATTTGAACACTGTGTACAGAATACTACTATCAGCTTCCTACTTAAAAGCGATGCTGTCCAATGTAGAGCACAGTGCTGAGGCAGTCTTCTTGTGACTGAATGAAACTGGAAAAATGTTGCATCCGCTTGGATCAGTTATTTAGCCGAGGTCACATTGTCAGTACAGGTCAATAAGACCTTTTGACCTTTGGCATTGTTTGCTTACATTGTCTTCTTCTTAAATTGAACAGAGTGTTTGTTTCCTATATGGGCTGTTGGATTTTGACAAAACATTATTTTGCAACTATTCGGAAATATATTATAATTTTGATGTATCTATGATGCGACAAACATGTCATGTGACTTCTTTGTTTAAGGCTGAAAATGCATGAAGTCACTCTTGATATCACACTGTTGGTTAGTGGCTCTTGGATAAAAATATCATTGGTGCACACTTTGTGCAATATGAGTAAATCAACTATCAGTACATCAACTTAATCAGTGAATAATGCTTCATTTTTTATTTTTCATGTTTTTCATATTTCATATTTTCTATAATAGTAGGTTAGTCTATGTCAGAGGTAAAGAAGTCAGAGTGGCAATAAGATATCTCAAGAAGTGTTTTCAAAATCACGCTTTTCATCGCATTAAACTTAAGTAGAATAAATGAAATAGATTGAATACCAAAAGTTGTGACCCTTACCTTAACCTCAATTACAGTATATTGAAATATCCATCAATCTTTAACGTGTTATGGTCTGCAGGATTCTTTAATACCAATTTGATAGCAAAGTAAAAATCAAAAGGTCATTGATTAATTCATAAATGATACTTTGGTATAATAAGTATATAACAAAGCATTTCAAATGTTTAGCAGCAACTTAGTTATTCAAGTGAACAAATAAACTAATGTAATCAGATATAAAATATACAACTGCTCAAACCAGTGATATTCAGCAATATCAAATTCTAAACTAAATTTAACACTGAGGGCACTATTTTGAATGTGCTCCTCCAAAGCGTGGACAGCTGCATTAGTGTGGGCTGCACAGGTTGAGTGGTGACGAGAGTGAGTTTTAATATTTTGGTAACACAGAGAGCAGCGGTGCACCGGCTAACTTAGACGGGAATGGAAACCTCCAATCAATCATCCACTTTTGTCTTCCCTTTAAGGACAGCCCAGCAGACAGGATGCTCTGCCATTTCACATCTAGGAATAGAAACAATAACAACATTACACACGGATTTCCGCATCTCATTTTAGTCTTTTTAATCTTGTTAATAAGCTTGAAACTTAAAAACTTGGTTAGGTATTCCATTACAGCTTACTTGATCTTACGTAGTGAATGTACAATGGAATGCACCATGTGAAACAAAATAGTCTAAGCTAGGACTGCAACTGACAATTATTTTGACAGTCGACTTGTTATAGATTATCGAAGTATCGAAGTCAACTACTCGGAAAATGCATACTCAATGGCTCTCATTTAGCTATCAGCTTTTAGGCGTGTGCTAAAAATAAAGCCAATAAAGATGAATCCTTCATTCAAAAATATGTCCCATAATAAACTTAAATAAACAGTATATATTTTATTTATTTAGTGCCACACCTCTTTGAAACATGTAGTGTAAAGCCTATTTACATTTTTGTTTTTTTTTCTCCCTTGATTACATTTCTGTATATGCCTTCTCAAAAATGTCACCTTTATTTTGCCTATTTTCCCACATTTTTCTGGTCTTTCATGTAAACATAGCCAACCAGTTCGTTGTGTTTGGTTAATGTGGATTTGTTCACCAGGAAATATACATTTTTTAGCGATTATTTTGAAAAGGACAGTAGTGACTTCAATATACATTTCCCATGAATCATCATTTCAGTAAAAGACAGGTGCTTGTCCTTGACAGGAAAATGTATGTTATGGAATTAGTCTGAATGTAAAGGGGGATTTCTTCTCTTCTGAAAACACTGTATACTGTATGCACTTCTACATATACACCAGGTTAGAAAACAACAGTAATTGAAACAGATGAGCACAGAAACTTAGGGTGACCAAAAATTACATAAATTAGGTAAATAATATTGATAAACATAGTCTCTAGAACGTTTAGCTTTCATTTATGGTCGCGCTGAGTTTCTCCGGACACGCTTTGAGTGGTCTCAAGACTAGAAAAGCGCTATATAAATGCAGTCCATATACCATTTACCAAGGGCAGGGCTGTTGCACCACACACACACAGAGCCCTACAGAGGAGCTTAAAGATTATTTGTACTCAGTGTTTTCAATATACTTTTCAACAGTTACCAGCTAATTAGTGACATATATCAGCAGCTATCCAGCAAGAGGCACTGAACTTTTTTAAATGGTAGTGGTACAGTAACAGTATACAGCAGAGTAGTGCAACAACAACTTACCTCAATCTAGGAATAAATAACAATTACAATTCCTTTAAAGGAACTGCTCAAGTGCAGCCACATTTTTTAAGATAAGACATTTAAAGAGTACTGTATAAAATAGTAGTGCAACATCGACTTAAAAACTGAACATTGGAAGGAGCACTTTATTTTCTGGACAGCCCCGCCATCCCAGCAGCTGCACTCTCCTTGCAGCCTGCATTCTGCGTTGGCTCTCCCTGTTCACCAGCCTCCTCCTCTCTCTCCTCATTTTGTATCTTAAAATAACCAGCCATAGACCGCCTCTTCTTTGTAACACGGTAACAACTAAACAGACTGTTTCACCCCTTGATCAGTCACATGCGTGTCATCAGGGCCGTTACGGACACGCCACTGATGATGAAAGTGCAGGTAGAGAGAGAGTAACTGAGGCAGAGATGGAGAAAACGGCTGACACAGAGTGCAGGATCGGCACCAAAACAGATGATCGTCAAGCACTTGCACAAATGCGACCACTTGAAAGTTCAACTTGACTGTGACCATTTTGATCGCAGGCAAGTCTGGAGCCCTGTATGGGATCGGAGCATAGACCCGCGTACTCACCAATGCCGATACCAGCATTTTCGGCGGTACCGGACGCATTTCTGATACAGGTATCGGAGCCGGAACAATACTAGCGATAACACATTCGACACACAGAAAGGAGTGGAGGTCAACCCAGGGACTCAAGCCCACGACCTTCTTGTTGTGAGGCAGTGCTAATCACTAAACCAATGTGCCGCCTGATAACTTAGGGCATCTCATTTAAGGATCCCTCGTAAGAATATCTAAAAGTTGAGTCCTGTGTCTCAAAAGGTGTCCAAAAGTCCAAACTTGCTCAGATAGTCCCACTGTTGCATACCAGGCATCTAGTTCACATTTGCCTTGCCTACAGGTCAGGGGTGCCAAACTCGTCTTACTTCAGGGGCCACATTCAGCCTAATTTGATTTCCAGGGGGCTGGACCAGTAAAACCACTGCTCATTTAGGATTACAACACACTTTTGCGAAGTATTTTTATTATCATTATAATTGTTATTACTATCAAATTATGTCAGTAAAATAATATTTTAGTACTACAAATAGTATTTAATATTATTGTTATTATTATAATGACCCGGGTATTTACAGGAGCACTGTTGTTCCTTTGAGCAACTGTTTTTAACAACATTATTATTGAATTATGTCAGGAAAAATACCTATAATGTGTTGTAATCCAGTTTAAATGGAGTAACTGCCCTTGATTTAGTTCCCATTTTTAACAGTGCGTCCGTAATGTGGTCGTTCATTCTACTAGCGACCTGATTGGAAGTGAAATTGACTGGTTTTGTGGAATAATTGTAACACTGTGCAGATTTCAGAGCGTGCGCAGGAAGAATGGAACGCAAAGAGCGCAGATAATGCGAGCGCGATGGAGACACCAAGAGACTTCTGTGCTCTGAAAGTCCGCCTGTGTCCTCAGTAATGAGATGCTAATAGAACTCTATAGTGTCTCTTCTCTTATTAGGTTCTCTTTAAGGACAGCACAGCCCCCAGTGGACACTTCGGGAATAGCAGCACATTTTATTACAATGACGTCTGTCATTTTCACACTTTTCAAAATCATCCAGCTGGCCAGATTGGACCCTTTGGTGGGCCGGTTCTGGCCCGCGGGCCATGTTTGTATGTCACCATACAAACAGTATGTCAATGTATTCTCCTTTCAATTTATTTAGGACTCCGAAACATAAAACATAAAATGAAAACCTGGACCCATTTCATTAAAATTGGTTAACATAAGAGATTTTGCTGTTTTTTCCTTTAGATTTTTTTGCAAAGCCAGTCAAACCTCAAAATCCAATACCCATCAAACAAAATGCAGAATCACGACAAATCTAAAATATCTTTTCAAATCATGAGGTGTATGTGTTGTATTTGTATACTGTATGTACTAAACAACAGATATCAGATGACCGCCTTACAGATGTTTAATATGGAAAATAATGGCAGAGTACACATTCAATGCAATGACTTCCATTCATTTATTAGCGTTAGGTAAGAAGGGCTGTGTGGGTTAGGAGAGGTCACTTTCCTATGACACTTCAAAATTTCTAAATAGCTATCTAGTATTATAATAGACCAGTGCATACATTATTGGTGTCATTCATCAGCCCATTAACCCTAAGTCTAAGATATAGTTATCCATCGTTGACTACTTTTATGTACTTTAGCTTGACTTTCTTTGAGCTTTATTCTGTTTTTGGATGACTAAGGCATGTAAGAAATTAACATTCAGAATAGAATATAAAATAGAATATAGAAATTCAAGCCATATTTCCACAGCCAACCAGTTTATCCGGTCCAGCATCCAAAATTCTTCAGGAACGGCAGTGAGCAAGTTGACGTCAGCTTATTCATCCGCAATGGCAGACGCTGTATCGTCATATAAAGAAAAGGAAGTCATGGCAGCGAAAAAGAGGAGTCCAGAAACAAAACATTTTACTAACTTTCACTACCCTATAACAACATTTAACAAAAGGTAGGATAAGAGAGCAGACCGTCTCAAAACCAATCTGAAGCCTGGGGATTATTAAGCTCTATGAACGTGGATCTGCCAAAAGATTCAACTCTTTCAGTCATAGAAGGGCCTACTGGAGGAGGTGCAGGTCTGTTTGTCAAAGATGACAGATGTGCTACAATCAGCACATTCGCAACAGTTCCATGTAAGAATACTATCTTTTCTGAAGCTCATCTGTGTGTCTTTAACCCAACCTCTCGGCGCCTTCTGATGTGACTGTACCCGCTGCGTTGTACTCAGAGGTCTCAGGAGGCCCATTTTTGTGTGCAGTTATGGATTTACGTTCTCTGTTTTGATACCTTTCCTTCCACAAGAGATGATGAAATCCCCGTCCGGACTATCCCTGTGGGGAAACCTTTAATTATTATAAAAATGTATATGACCACACCCTGCTGGACTTGTGAATGGATCAGGACTCTGGATTGAACAAAACCTACATTTTCTCAGCTAATCTGTCTATGTTATGATAGAAGACATCAGAATATTTTTCATGTCTTTTTACTTAAAGGTAAAGCCATTTTACTGTACAACAAGACATTTAACAGCTTATTATCGTTAAAGCCAAGGAAAGGTCAGAGGCTGGTGGCAGAGATTACAGGCAGTGGCAAAAATACTCAAAGTAAGCAGAGCAGGAGCACAAGGTACAAAAATCAAATCAAAGATCAAAACTTCAAATGTTGAGCAGCAGCATTGTCATTTTAAGTTATAGAATGAATATACAATGGAAATCAAAAATAAAATGTACAACTAGAAAAACAAGTGACCTTTAGCAATATAAAATAAACAAAAAACAATTCGGTGCAACCAATTAATTAATTATATATTAGCCCAACTTTAGTAATTACACTTTAAGTAAAAACAGAGAAACAGAGACAGGAACCTGATCCATTCAAATGAATGCATGGTGATGAATAACTCTGAAAGTCAGCTGAGGGTCAGGGGACTGCAACTCAATTTTGAAAATGAGTGTCACGTGACCTGGAGACAAGGTGGCTACCCAGTGTGATGGCTCTTACGCAGACTTTCCTATTTGTTTGAATTTTTCCAAAATTTGCATGTAGTGGTTGAAAAGATTGCTGTAAACCTTTGCAAAATACTTGTCCAAGGGCTCGAGAAGCAAAACGAACCCTGTGCCATCAGAGGATGATGAGAAAACTGAGGATGAAATGTTGACTCCATGGGCTGAAGATGATGGGAGAGGAGTGCAGGTGGTGGACCGCCTATGGCGCCTCTCTGTGCACTGTAGCCTGGACTGGATGGTTTTTATTCAATTAGTGGGGTTAACAACAGTTCTTCCAATACCTGGTTTGAGTCATGAGGATATCTGTTACAGCTGCATTTGAGGAAATAGCCATGCTTTCATTGAGAGGAAGACACAGACTTGACTTGTGCTTCTGGCTGGATTTGATGGAGCGGGGGTAAGGGAATCAACAACACCACACTCACTGACTGGAGGATCTGCAGTGGGAAGATTTTCCACTGAAGGAACACTCAAAGTGTTTTGGTCGAGCGGGATTAAATCGGAGCAAGGAAGACACTAATGGATGCCCATAATACTAACAGATCTTGGATTTTATATAATTTGATTTTATAAAAATGATGATTGTTTCAGTTTACATAAAGTATTTTTATGGTCACATTTTGAATAAAACTATGATATTATTTCCGGTCATTTCTTGGTCTAATGTTGTTAAAGGCACCACACAGCCGGGAGGATTTTCTGCCTCGTTAAGTCGGTGTGTTACCGAAACAATAGTGAAACTCAAGCTCAAATTTATTTGATAATTTATTGCAAAAATGTGAGTGATGTGAAATTAGTATATTAGTTAGGAGAAAGTATTTTAGCGATGGGATTGTTTTATCTTTGTGTAGGTATTTGAATGCATTTGCTACATGCTCCCATCAGAAATCAAGATTCAATACTGACAGGGAATACAATTGTTGGAACACCATGACGTGTACACTGCAATAAAGATTTCGTATGTGTTAACCTAACCAGTTCAAATACACAGTGACAGCAAAATTTCCCTCTGTGTCAGACTGCCACTCAAACATACAGGGTATGACTGCCAATGTGTTTCATATTCACAAGAAGTAAATCATGGAAGTTGTCAAAACTACATAAACTACATAATGTCTGGTTTTCCTGCCCTTGTAGACTCTGGGTTAGAGACTTAGGTGAGGGAAGCTGGAAATTACAAAAAAACAAAACAAAAATAAAAAGTAATGATGTTCCCTTGGACTTGAGAATTCCAGGATATAAGTCTGCTATGATATTTTCCAATGCATCACAGACCATGTGGTGAGACTTGGATGCAAATGGAACTAAGGGATGATGGTTGGATGCCATGTTCAATGATTTGATTTCATCACTGAAGACCGTGTCTGCTTTGCCTGTGTGACATTGATAAATGTCTCTAGTCCATGTTTGTCTTCTCATCTCTTGTTTGTCCATCTGTGCTCTCTCTGTGTCTGAGTTACTGAACATCATATCACCCTGATTGTCTATACACCGTATGTGACGTTCATCTGCTACATTCACTGCCTGTGTGCTTTTTGTAGTGTAACACGCTGCCTCCCCTTCCTTCAGGTTTTGTTCTGCTTTGGGTTGACTGGTCATTATGCTGATGCAGCTCTGTAGTATCAAGGTCAGTGCTCACCCACTCAGCATTTCACCACCCTGTCTTTATGTCAGCTAACCTGCCACACGTGTGCATGAAACAGGAGGCATATGTATGTTTCTAAAGTTGGACAGTTACTAAAGTGTAAAATCATAGACTTACTGCCATAACTTGTCTGGATAATGAGATTGTATTTGTATAGAAGGTGCAAAATACAAAAATTTGATTTTTTAATAAGCGAAATAAAACTTGCCTTAAATGCCAACATGATGCAATTTTAAAAGAAACCATATTATTTCATAAGAAATTTGTCATAGCTGGATGGTAAGCATTGCAGAGGGAGCATTAATATGTCAGCTGATTTCTGTACGTCCCACTCAGTAAAGTCCCACTCTGCTCACAAATGTAATTTATTTCACCACTTATTTTTACCCCTGTGTGTTTATCAGTGGGAGGATGTGTGTTTTGGATCTCACACACTTGCTTTCACTGACACAAACATCCCCTCTATCCTTTTAGACTCCTGTCTAACACCTGTCCAACATTACAATATGAGTTTTGAATACACAAACTGAAGTTTAGTGGTTATTATTAAATTACTAATGTATTTTTTTCATCCTCAAACTACCACATTTATTCCAGAGGCATTGTTGAATTTGACTTGTTAATGATGTATCGCTTACATTAAATCATAAATCTTTTTTTTCTGCAGTATGTTTTGTTCACTTTTTTTAAACACTTTGTATTACAGCCTTTTAAATCCATGTATTGTTTGACATAACACTTTTTTTGCATTATCACAGTATATAGCACAATAATAGTTTATATGAAGATTTTCAGTCAGGATTTAGAGCTCACCATAGCACAGAGACAGCGTTGGTGAAAGTTACGAATGACCTCCAAATTGCCTCAGACAGAGGACTTCTCTCTGTGCTGGTTCTGTTGGACCTTAGTGCTGCTTTCAACACCATTGACCATCACATCCTGTTGCGGAGATTAGAGCATCTGATTGGTATCAAAGGAACTGCATTAAAGTGGTTTAAGTCTTATTTATCGGATCGATTTCAGTTTGTACACGTTAACAATGAATCCTCAATGCGCGCAAAAGTTAATCACGGAGTCCCACAAGGTTCTGTGCTTGGACCCATACTGTTCACCTTATATATGCTTCCCTTAGGTAATATTATTAGGAAACACCTTATAAATTTCCATTGCTATGCAGATGACACCCAGCTATACGTATCAATGGAGCCAAATGACACTAATCAGCTTACTAAACTTCAGGCGTGTCTTAAGGACATAA
>OMNV01016119.1:35907-56135 GCA_900303265.1 Brotula barbata | reverse complement strand
AATGCCCCCTTTCTCCTCTCTGCCTCACGCTTGGCTGGCCTCTGTGAATACAACCCAGCACAGAATAACATACGCTCGAACCCCCCACATACATGCTCACACACTACCACACACACACACACCATATTTTATTTCAAGAACAGCCCATTTTTCATTCACCACCGACAAATTGGCCTCCACCATTATTTGCCCACTGCAAAGCTGCCGTGTCTCTCTCCGTTTTTCGCCTTTTACGCTCACGTCTGTTGCAGAACGACTTGTTATGACATTATATCCCCATCAGACCACGATGATGACAGTGTGTCGCTTTTATTAAGTAAGGGTGACTAAACTAATTTCAGTATCTGCAGGATCCTCGAAGCTCAACTGCAAAACAACTGACATCAGCTTTATTTAATGTTGCCATCCATTATTCTTTTTCTCCATCTGTTTACCTTCGGGGAATAGTCCCGCCCTTTGAAAAGATGGAAGACAAGACATTGGATGCTCGCGTGGGCTGTTTGGCTCCTGGCGGACAGCTTGGAGGCCTTTTCTTCCTTTTTATGCCTTAGCTAATTCAGCTTAAAGTTTGGGTCTTAAGGTAAATCCAGAGTAATGCTGTCTGTTTCCTGGCCTGGCTTCGTTTCTCCCGTCTCCGAGTTGGACAGCCAGAACTGTAAAATTTGGTGCTTGATGAATTCTCGTGGCAGACCGCCACCATTCCTTGTTCGCTAATATAGAAAATGCAAATGTTTGGAACAAAATCTATGAAGAGGGGAGGAGGGGGAAAAACCAGGGAGGGAGCCAGCACAAAACTTTATTCATGAATATGCCAGGCACAGATTCAAAACAACGGCCCCCTGAAACTTGGACGGCGCCGCAAACCACGAACATGAACGGAGGGAGACAGAGAGAGCACAATGCCAATATGTCACACGCTAAATAGTTTTAAATTAGAGCCTGTATACGCCTGTTGGAGACTACATTCATCATACTCAACGCTGGTCTGTTTCTTGCAACCCTGGCAGTAAGAGCTTCCACATGCCAGTGTCGGCGCTGGGGAGAAACAGAATCGGGTTATCAGCAGAAGTTTACTTGTCTTTAATCAGCCTGTAGCTAATTACCAGGCTTCCACACAGTGTGGCCATAAGTCATTAATCATACAGGGCGTCTGGGAGCTCTCAGCTTTGTCCCGGACCGCTGCAGCAGACAGGAGCTCCCTTTTCCAATGATGGAGCTCTTTCCCTCTCTCTCTTTCTCTCTCTCTCTCTCTCTCTCTTTCTCTTACTCTCTCTCTATCTCCCTGAGAGCGGTGCTGCCTCTCGAGGCAACGGCGTCGTCCAATGGGGTGTAAATTACAGGCCTCGTTGTAGATGGCCAAACAAAGACCCTCTGTTGTACTTCCTGTTTCTCTTCCCCGTCTCCCTCTCCATGCCTGCACCAAAATATAGTGCGTGTGTCTTCTTTCCTGTGGTTCAATGATGTCAGGTTTTCTTTTGTGGCAAGCTCACTCGCCAGTTAGCCCGACTTGATGTTAGGTTCAATCAGAAGCCTGCTGGTAATATTTTGCAACCAAAGTGGAGGCGAGAAATAAAATTGTCATGTTGTCGGACCAGGTGATACATCATTCTGTCCGCGCTGCAACGCCCTCGCTCAGTGCTGACTAACTGGGCCAAGGCTGCTTTCAAATTACAACACAGAGTTGCCGCGGTCTCAGCAAGGATCCGTCTGTGCAGCTCTGACGGGGGACATTTTTAATCTGCTGTCCGCACAGGTAAAACGTTCATCTACGTGACAGTCAGAGACAGATTATTGCGTTGAAACGTTCCCATTGGTTACACCCAACCATGTATAAAATAACCACATGTGAAGAGCATGTGGGAGGGAGATGAAGGATATGGAAAGATCAGACTGAGGATGTCTTCCTCCATTATTCCACTCCATTCGCTGTCCTCCATCACTCATGGACAAGAGATATTTCCTGTGACCCAACTCTGCTTCCGTCTCACTGGAATTCTATGCCCACCAAACGTTTGCATACAAGCACCGTTTAAAAAGGGGCCGCCAACTGCAAAGTGAGCTTTTCAGCTGTTTTTTATGCTAATAGCAACAGCATAGCAAACTCCCATGGTTGGCTGGACGTCTACACTAGGTTCAACAAAACATCCTTTTGTGTATTTTGGAGGTCAAGCGGTTTCTTGCAATGCGCATGCAATAATGTCACGGCCTAGGTATGTGGATTGGAAGTGAAGATTGAAGTCGGATGGTAGATTTTGTTGCTAAGCCCGCTTGCTCACTAGAAGGGAGAAATAGTATTTTTACACTAGTTGTATGTTTCTTGTTCTACTGGGCTCTTTCTGGCAGTCAGTATTGCTTTTAATATATATATATATATAATGTACATACAGTATATATAGCTCTGCAGAAATAAAGCTAAAAGTAGATTTATTAAAATGAATATTTGGATCATACGTTCTCACTCAATAAACGAACATAAAGGACTAGAACAGACCTCCACCTCCGCCTACCGGTCGTCCGCTCTGTTCGTGTTTTTTATGATGTTTTCAGGTACGGGCCGCTTGCTATGTTAGTCCACCAGGGGGCACTGGCTTTCATGCTCATGATGAGACTTTACCTGGGTAAGAAAAGCAATAAACTTCTTACCCCCTCTGTTTGCGCATTGCTACAGCGCCACTCGGTGGACAATCACGTTATTGTTTGTTTTTTAATGCTATGTCCGCTTCATTTTTTTTTCTGTTCGTAGTGATCTTTATATTTCACCAAAAATCCACGACTAAGAATCTCAGATCAAATTTCCTCTAATTTCGAAAAGCGGGCAGTCCCTTCAACTATTTGAGCCCAAGGTTGTGAAGGGAGACGGCGCATCACGTAAAAATGAAAGACTGACATCAAATGAAAGATTGTTTAAAGTCAGAGCTGCCAAAGTTTTATGCCCATCATTTATCTTGTTACCAATAGATCAAATCCACTTCATGGCAGAGTCATAAAAATGTATGAGAATGTAAATGGCGGAGTGACCCATTCATCTTGTTTAAAGTGGCAAATGTAACATGCTTCTCATCCTGGGTGATAAACTCATACTTCACTCTTTTTATGAAGGATTCATTGTTGATGGTGAAATGTCCTGAATTTCATTATGGCGGCAGGCAGAGTGGTGGTGGTGGTGGTGCTGCTGCTGCTGCTGCTGCTGCTGCTGCTGTTGCTGTGTAAATCACTCAAACAGGCCGGGATGCTGTTTCAGTAAAAGTCTGAAGCATTTTATCCAAAAGTCAAACGGAACACTGGCTACTTTGGAACTAGCTCCATTATGACATTTTTACTTCACGTGTTTTCCTTTAATGTTGCCTCCAGAAAAATAACATCAGTCATCGCCATTTCCTCTTGAGAAGAAAAGCACATGTGACTGACTCCCTTTTGGCTTCGCTGGCCTGAAAAGTTGTATTTAAAAAAAAAAAAAAAAAAAAGAAAAACCCCTCTAAGGACAAAAAATGCAATCATGCCACTAAAACTCAATATTTCTGCTGGACACTGTGAGTGCTGAGTGAATCAACGGGCAGGTTTTCCCCTCACACCAACCCACATACACACACACTCCAAGTGCTCACTAATGCACACGCACGCCCCGCACACACACGCTTGCTCCGAGACAGAAACATACACACATTAGTCGACAGGGTAGTACACTGAGGTGGTTTATGCTTCTTGTCAGTTGGAGGGCGTGATGAAGTAATGATTAATATGGGGGATGTTTGGAAATGTAAATCTGTGCTGCAGCACAAATAAACCAGGGGGGTTTCTGGGGATGATTAAATGGACATTTCACAGTTGATTGAGCATGCAAAAAGTCATCCATTTCCCTCTAACTCTGTAAACAGCAACGGCTAACCCCTTTTCCTGTGAAGTATATGATGGTCGTTGCGGTTTTATATGCACACACAGGCCATTGAAGACGAATGAGTGCCTCAATTTATATAACCACTGGGATCTCCTGATTAGGTAATTTATATGGAGGACAGGTTTATAACTGCTAACTTACCGTCATGTCCCGCAACAATTATTCCTGAAATCCGGCTGTAAAAGCAGACAGTAAATTCTGCATTTTTCTTTTGCTGTCATCAGGGCTCATAACCTGGGATCTGATTTTCAATAAATCTCTTTTTATGAAATGGAGGGCAATTACATCAAGAGCGAGATAGAGAGAGAGAGAGAGAGAGAGAGAGAGGGTTCCTAAATTGATCCAACTAGTGAAGGGTGTGTGTGTACGGGGTCTACCTTAGATTGGTAAAGACAGTGTGTCCCCCAAATTGGAATATTTGTAGGATGACCTTCAGAACTTAAATTCACACGTAGAATGTAATTACATTAATTTACACTATTTCTTATTTACAGTTTTGAGGCACCGTGGCATTATTTGCATATTTTTCCATACCGTTGTCATTTTGCAGCTTAATGCACTGCTGGACATTTATTTTATTTACTTATTTATCTTCTAAATATGCATGGGTGGACTTAAATCGATCATTGGTAACAAAATTTTTATCTGTTAATATTGGTTACTCTCTATACGGACAGATGTTCAATACTAACTAATGTTTGTGTGTTAGTACTTTTCTGGCTGTATCTTTTTGGTCAAGTTGTGAAAGAAAATTCCCCGTTGTGGTTCAAAATTCATTTCATTTTGATTCAACTTCATTAATTGTTTACATTCATCTTGAAATAAGCTCCTAACGCGTCACCATGGGTAACGATCTTCTATCCCTGAAATGTCAAAACATAAGGCACGTTACAACGTTGTGTTTTAGTTCGATGACACATTGTTTACATTATTTACATGTTGTTGTTTTTTAAGGTGAAATATTCTAGTGCGTTTTTTTCCCTTGCTTGAAATTATGGCAGTTTTCATCAATGTACTGTTTTAAAAAGATGTTTGTCAACACATGGAAATCAACATTTTTTACAGCTACTTCTACTAGTGCTGCATTTAAGTGCTAATATAACTGTTAGCCTTTACTTAGTTTCGATTTTAAACGGTCTACTTTTATTTACAATGAGGTTTAGTTTTCATTGTGGTACTTAAGTGCAAATTAACACTGTAAATTTCCTCTCGTGCTGAACTTCTGCGAACACTAAAACCTATTTACATTGATTCATATATGCACTCCAAACAGTACACGTAAAGGGATCAACACTGAAGTAGTGTTACGCTTGGTTGTAATGTTGTGTGTTGTTTTCACCCTGGTTGCCCTGTTTCGTTCAACATGGAGTCCAGCTTACTGCTAATCCAGTTGTGATCTCTGAAGGCACACATGACTGTCAGGCAGTTTGTGTTGCTGCTGACCCGTCGACAGAGTTACTGTTGACTTTGGGTAACATCTGCTCATAAAGGACTGCCAAACAAGACCATTATGGCTTTTTCTATTCTTAATGAAGGTCAGCCGTGATTTTACTCCTTAAGTGTTCCTACAGCTGACAGGGAAATTATTTTGGACATTTGACTGTAAGTCAACAATGAAGTAAGATTTCTTGGTCCAATGTCATTAAGAATCAAGTTTGTTTGGCTGAAGTACCAAGAATAATTTCCTGGTCTGAAAATGTAATGTTTTTGGCATGAAATCCGCAAAGCCGCACAGGCTGCCCAAAACAAAAGATTACGTATATTTCTATATATTTTTTGATTATAGTGTTATATTTTTGTGTATGCGTACTTGTTTTAAAAGTATCTTGTTTGTTTTTTTTGTTTGCATTAACTCAAATTCTTCAATTATAAAATTATATCACACGGCGCTTCCCCATTAGCTAAAAACGTCTGGTTTGCTTATCCAGTATAGCTGCTATATATTACTCTGCTACTTTCAACTTTAACTCAGAGTGTTGTGTATTTGAGAAAAAACCTCTTCATTTTGACTCAAAGATGGTCCATTATTTATGTTAAATTGGTCCGAACGTCTCTTTCAGTATAGGCTACTTTATGTTCTGGACAGCATCTGGTGAGAAGCGGATGTCCTCGGGTTGGGGTCCCACCTCAGAATGGCTGCTTGTAAATGGTGCTCTCTCACGGAGACAAATCACCCGCTGGGTGGGGTCTCAGTGAAAGGGGATCCAGTTAGGGTACATAAATATAGCCATAGGAAGCACCACCAACCATAGATTTTCCTATGACGAGGAGAGACATTTTGGTAACTTAGAACATTTTTTAAAAATTTATATTTGTTTTTTTGTTTTTTATTAATTATTTTTAAAAAATTCATTACTTACAAAATGAGTGAGGAGTCAAAATTGGACCATTAGAGAGTTGAATGAGGAATAATTGTCAAGAATAAGTTTGCCAGGGATTTTTTAAAATTTTCTTGATTAATATATATCTAAAAAAATCTAAAATAAAGACTAATACAACAGGATAAGGAGATTATTTCTGAGAATAGGTGGTTTTATTTTAAGTTATTTTATTTTATTTCAAATAATTCACAGAGTAACACTGTTAGTTAGTGTTTCTAACAGAGTTACAGTATGGACAGGATTAAAATGTTTTCTCCATTACTCCACATACCGTGACTAACTGGCTGATTGAGTGATGTAATAATAACTTTTGCTAATTAAAAGCAGTTTCCTTATCCTCTGAGAAGTAGTGAAACTTGTATAATGCGTGATATCGTCTTCGTCGTAGCATGTGATCATCTCAGACTCCGATCCAACAAGCTGACAGACATTGAATCACTTGCATGAGACAGTGTATCAAACAGCTTGTGGATCAAATTAGCAATTACAGCTTTGAACTTCACAAGATTTATAGCGAAGAAGAGAAAAAACTTTGCATCTCACATGCTTGACTTCCCCATCATCTTCATCCAGTATTTGTTCACAGCTGTCACAGAGATTCCCTGCCTTTCAGCTGAACAAGTGGATATTGTTCTATCGTTTCTGAGTGAAAGCGTGCAAGCACTCAACCCGTCGAAACACTGCTGGGGTGTGTGGAACTCTGAACTGGAAAATGCACGCTCCGTCCCTGCAGTTTTGGTTCTCAAAACACTGTCTTGTCACACACATGCTAAATAGACACACAGGCCGCAGACTCTGGAGTTTGTCAGTGGAATTCCCCATTCAATGTTTGTCGTGTGTCGATTTTTGTGATTTATTTCATGTTTATCTTGTGAAGTAGGTAGTATGTGCAGTAGAAATCCATCGAGGTGCTACCATAAACCCATAGATTGCAACTATGTATAGCTGAGAAAGCTTTGTTGACATCCACATGTTGCACTTGTGATTGGCCACGCCCACAAGATACGAGGCTAGCAGCACATTTGGCCAGCATTCGTAATGATGTGGCCGTCCAATCAGAACAGATTGGGCCTTTCTGGAAACAGCAGATGAAAACAAGAACATGGGAATTTGTATAATCCCGTTTCCTTTTCCCAGTGGATTGTAAACAGTAGTTTTGACAGTGAACCCGGTACTTGTTACAATGAATTTGAAGTGTTGTTTCACTTAGAACCCAAAAGAATCCCGTCAAGGTGCCTGAAGAATGGCCCTAACAATTTATGGTGTGTCTGATAAATTTTGAGCCGAGTATACTTTAAAAAAATATTTCAACATAGCCTCCTTTAAAGTACTTTTCTTTGCTATCCAATAAAATCTCACAAGAGTTTGTCCATATGACACAATCGTATGCGTTCCTATTGAAGCAGTGAGAGAATCTGCAATATCAGTATTTGTTTTATTGTTTGGTGTGTTTGGCATTGGTTTTTCTTTTTGTTTTTTTTATAATTTTGCCAAGATCTGGAGAAACAACAGTTATTTCCTGGAGATAACAGAGTACTCTCTTGGAGATCTGACAGAGCATTTATTTTGAGAAAACATCTTAGTAGAAGCACAATAATGCATACGTTGTCTGTAGCACGGCATAAAGCTATTTCAGCCTGCATCAGGCATTAATGGGATGTGCTGATCAATAGGTTCCTGCTCTTCTGCCATTGGCTAAAAGATATTTCTGTGTCTAACTTTGTGAAACAGTTATTATCTCTTGCCTGTAATGACAGATGTTGCCACTCTTACTATTTTCTCAATCAATATATAACATAAACATCTTTATAAACAAACTTAACACGGTTGCGGTTTTCTTTATAAGTGAGGCTCAGAACTTATCAATCGTGCTTCCCTTATGAAACTAATGCCCTTACTGGTATGCGTTACAAATGCAGCAAGCACGTGCACATTCATCAAACGGAGAGCCGTCTCATTTCCTATCTGAGAGTGAAATCAGCAGGTGTTTCACAAGGTAAACACTCGGATGATTTACTGTTTGCGTGTCGGCCTGGAATACGCTCAATAATCGCTGCTGGATTAAACATTAACAGACAATAATACTGACAAGAACAGCTTCCTTTGATTGTCGGCCCCCATGAAATAAAGTTTAAAAAATGACACAGCCATGACTAATATTCTCTGCCTTTGTTTGTTGACCCACACACAAAGAAAGGACTGTCTGTCTCTTTGAACAGGCATTTAGACGGACGCAAAACAAACACCGGGCGAAAAACACCGCCATTCATATTTCATAATGGAACTCCCATGTGCGCGCTGAGGCTAAGTCACGCATCCAAATTTAAGAAAGATTTATTTTTCATGCAGACTACATCAGATCAATGGCATTAGCCACTCACACGTGCACGCCGCGCGGGCCTGCCTGCTTCTGGTTATGCGTTTCCTGACACCCTGTTTACTGTGAAATACAGAGCGCCGTATTAATCAGCCCAGAGAGGCCTTCCATCCATCCAGGCATATGGCCGCTTGCCTGTGAAACATTTTAAAGGCATGCAGGTCCATGCAACAACCATTAAAAGCACAGAGAGCCACACACTTGTAAATTATTTAGTCGGGAGAGGCTGGTAAATCAGTGTGAGTGTCATACGGCGAGCGTGGCACACGCTGGAGTGAAAAATGCTTCCAGAGTGACTATGCAAGCTTGGCATTTAAAACCCGGTGTCGTCCTACATCTCTCCGCAGCCCTGTCAACTTCAGTCACAACTAATTTATTGAGGCTGATTATGAATGATCCATTTTGGGATTTGTACCACGGCGCTCTGCTGACTGTTGAGCTCATGCACGGTGAACGCCGTGGCTCATGTTGTGCTTCAAAACAATGTTTTTCCACAATGTAATTCCAAGAATGAGATAAACGGAAAAGATCTCCAGTGTACAAACGTGATGATCCTTTTCCTCTCGCAACTAGTGGCAGTAGGGAGTAATAACAGCAGTTTTAGCAAACAACCGCTCCCATAATTCCATGCAAAATGGAACTGTTGAAACGGTGATGTCACTTTTTGACATTCCCAAACAAATGAATGTGATCATTTCAGGACTGGGAATCCTTAATCTGGATTAGCCTTCCTAACGCTGCCTTATACGTCGCTAAACATCAGCAACGTCGTCATGTGACACTGACTGACGACAAGAGTGACCAGGGAATGACAGGTCAGACACCATTAATGACAAATCACAACGAAAAAAAATAATTCAGTCATTTTGATTCACAGATATTTTGAAAAAGTTCAGGATTATCGCTTTAATGAAACCCATGTTAAACGTGTTTAAGAAATACAAAACCCCCGAATGTCCCACACTAATCAGTTTGTCTTTTGGCCCTAATCATTTTTCCTTTACACAGCTATTCAAATATTCCATTTGTGATTTTTGAGGCTGGAGTTATTCCTGAACGTCAGCGTTTGAGATCTGGCTTGTCGACAGGCTTCACTGTGACTGACACACTCATCAAACAGAGAATCCTTCTTGCCTGGGGGAACTGTGATACCTGTCAAATAGTGGATATCTTTTAATGTTCCTGTCTCAAATGCATGTCGGAGCAAATGCCAAGTCATAACATCAGTTATTACCTGGATGTTCGCCGTCTGATTCGTCTTATTTACCCAAGGATTCAAAAGATCCCTTCCCTCCGCGTTCCCTCCCGTTCTTTCCGCTGAGTGAGGATCGTCTCTGTGACAGTTTTCTATCTTCAAAATTTCATCTGTTTATTTTTTGATTGACTGAGAGTGTGCGGAGCTTATGACAACTGGACCGTTCCATCTGAAGGACAATTAACTATAGACAGACTTCTACATCAGAGATACTCTGCAGGACTGCAAGCTAACACACACACACACAAGCGCACACACACACTCTGTAGGGGGCGCAGCTCAGCATGTGACTGTAGCAAAACAAGCACGCAAGCCATCACCCCTTCTTTTTATTTCAGTTTATTCTACGGAAATATTAAAACCTTATGTAGTCACTGTAATTCTCATTTCTGGCCAACAGGTGGAGTCGTTTGTCGAGGTTGACTTTGTGCTGCCCTGTGCCCACAGAGAATAAGAACAAATTCTGTGACAATGTGGTGAGTACATGACCAATATTTTAGTCCACATATCGATATGACATATTTACTAAGCAGATATTGTACATCATATCAGCAAGTGTATGCTAGCACATTTTATAAGATGTATTTGTATGCATCTTTTACCCTTATTTTTAATTTCCTATCTTATTTTACTATCAAGTTATAATAATAATGATAATGATTAATCAATAATAGTAGCAATAACAATAATAGTAACACATAGATGATACTTTATTAATCCTGAGGTAAATAATAATAATATATATAAAAAATTAAATAGAACTGTAAAAAAAGTTAGAGGCTCAAGGAATCTTTTCTCAAAAGTGTAGTTAATGATTTATAATGAAGGAGGAAAAACAATTTCACAGTTACACTTAATCTGATCTTGGGGGAGGACACGTGATACACACAGTAAATCTATTGAGCTTCCATATAGGCTGACTGTTACAAAACAACTTAACCCGACAATTTAAACTACATACCCTCGATTTATTGCAGAAAAAGTAATGGAATATCTTTCAAGGCAAAAAGTCCTGGGTCATTTACATTGGTCTTTTCCACATTAATAATCATTAATAACACTATAATCCCGCACAAAGGCTGCTTTAATAAATTACTTACTAGAAAATTCATCAGTCTGACTGCGAATAAATCCATTAAAACCTATTACAGAATTCTTTAATTCTTTAATGTTTCAATCTAGCTGTATGGACATCGCTTAATTTGCATTTCCCGTAAATTCATCTTAATCACACTTCTTTATCTACTACATCTGAAGCCAACGTTTGCCTTCAGACTCTGAGTTTGTGATGACAAGGTGGATCCCCCCAGAGGTTAAGAAGTTCAGTGTTTTCTGCGTCCTCTCTGCTCTCATGTACATGATACATGATATGATACATTTTGCTTCTGCTCTCGATTTAATTACAACCAAATGAAATAAAAGTGCAAATGATGATGGGAAGTCATCCTGACGTGCCATTACAACGGCCTCGCTCCAGTCAAACTCACTCCATAAAGTGTTTAGTATGTCCACTGCCACGGACAATAACAGCTTACAGGCAAACGCTGCAGCATGTGGCGTGCAGCTGTGCAGGACTGTCTGTCTCACTGTCTTTGTATCTGTTTGAGCCCACGCTGAAACATGAAGACAGACTGCAGCATGGCTCTTCTTTATCTGTCACGGGACATTTAGGCAGATGTTGGATGCTTCCATGCCCCCCACCCCCTCCCCCAGGGCTCAGGTGTTTGCCTACAAATTAATGACACCGTACAGTCTACTGCACTATTTATAATATTTATTTAGTAACGCACTTTAACGACAAATTTAATTATTATCAAATAATGAGATGTCCTTACAAATATTTTTTTAGGTTGCTATTTCTGTGTTATGTTTCTATTTTTCCTCCTCCTTAGTATTTTTGTGAATGTATCCACCTTTTTTACCTTTCATGCTCTGGTATACTTTCATACTGAAGATAAGAGGACTCGGACTCTTTCAGCTCTTTGTGTAAAGCGCCCACAACCAACTTTTGTCTTTCGTCTTTTCTATCTTTTCTTCCTCTGATACCTCCCTCTGACTGTAACTGCTACAAATTTCACATGACTGGTTTCGCCACCTGTAATGGGCCAGCTGGCAGAGCGCCACTTTTGCTTCGGTTCATTCGTGACTTCCTCTGCTGGTGGAGAAACGTGTCTAAACTCGAGTAAACTGAGACAATTCTCCATCTTCCTCCTTCCTTTGATTAAAAGGACAAACATAAAGGCCACTGCGTGCTTCATCCGACACACGGTCTGGATACTTGAAGAGACGTGGAAATCCCCTTTTCGTCATCCAATTCAGTGTGTGAATTTCTCTCTCAAGCTCTCTTTTTTTTCTCTGTCTTTTTTTCTGTCCCTGCGGAGAAACATTTTGACTGCCCGATAACGCCTGACACCGGTCCCAGAATTCCGGAGTAGAATCCCATCCCCTCTTTATATGATTAATCGCTTAACCACCTTGTGTAATAATATGACACATGTGATCATTCTGCTCCCCCTGTTGGCATGGAGTGGCATAGCAATGAACTAGTCTGAGAGTGGTGTTCGAGGACGTGTACAGTAGTTATAATCTGTCATATTCCAGTCGCTGTGTTCACGTGCACAATCTAGAGATATGCTTCAACAGAATTAATGGGATTCTGCCACTCTGAACAGTTGATGTGTTGAATAGTTGAAGTGATGGTTAATTATAATGTTTAAATGCCCAAAGAGTGGTATGTCACTCCGTTTAAGGATTCTTGGATTTGTCTAATTGAGATATTTGAGTAGAAGTTTTAAGAATATGACCTCAGAGTATAAATGAAGATTGAATATGCAGGTAAACATGTTGAGTTTAAGCATTATACACATTTAAATGTACGTTTGGTCATGCACATGTAGAATGGATATGTAATTTTCTTTCAATTTTGACATAATTTACAGGAGAATTGGGGTTTATCCCTTAAGTGCAGGTAAATGAATTGATAATTGAATTCACACATTTTAAGGCAAATAGGTTTGGATCCATATGAAGAACATTTTCACTGCAGCAATGTTGGCGTATACGATGAAGATAAAGCACCTTTATCTCAAAATTTGTAGAGAGGATGTAATTTATAAAAAAAACACTAGAATCCATTTAAGCATCCCTTAATATTTTAATAGATTGCATTTTGAATTTCACAGATTCTGTTATATGAGATGTGTTTGGTTTTTTTTGTTCAGAGTTTCCCATAATGCATCCTTTGATATTGCGATAAAGTTTGGCCAAGTGACTGGAATTTAAAATATCACTCTACTCTTGATGAATGTGAGCCTCGGAGACCTTTGAGTTTAAGTGGTTAAGCAGTGGTTATATTGTGAATTATTTAAGTGTAAAATATTTGCTCTCTCGTTCTTCTTCTAACCATGGCATAATGTTCCGGAGATCACGATCTCTACAAAACCTCTTGGCTTAAATGAAACTTTTACACAATAATACAGTCGTCTACCCTAACTAAGCAACTTACTTCTAAAGGAAAATAAAGAAACCTGCTTGTTCAGCACAAGATGTTTTCACTACGTTGTCTGCACCTGGCGGAAGACAGCAAAAAGAAAACAACAAATGGATCTGAGGTAATGCGAGGTTCAATTTCACAGTTAACACTAAAATGCATTAAAGCAATAAAAGTGATGTGAGCCCCCATATTTCCTGGGGCTGTGTTGCTGTATGTCTGGCCCAATTTGTCTCCCAGTCTGGCCCATTAGTCTGCTGCGCTCCCTTCTTAATACGCTTCGCTCCCCCAAATGCCTCAGATCAATGTGTGATACATCGTAGCAATCACTTACTGCATGTGGATGAGTTGAGAAATGTCCCCTCTCCTCTTATTTCCTCCGAGAAGTCTCTATTGAGAAGTCACACGGGCACGGGCAGGGAGAAGTGCTTTGGTTTGGGCTTGACGGAGTGGAAGAGAGCGAATTGTTTCTTCCACTGACATGAATGAATTGCTGGAGTAATGTGGAGGCTGGTAATAGTTGAACAGCTTATATCAATGTGATAAATATAGCTCTCATAAATCACATAAGTGTTATATATCGCTGTTTTTCACACTCAGCTCCGAGCAGGAAACTCTGGAGAATATCACAGCGGGAATGTACTCTTTCTTTTCTCCTCATACACAAAGTTCTGGGTCTTTGGTGGTTCCTTAAATTGGATAATGGTGCTATAGGACAACAACAGACGGTAAGGGCGCCTTAACGTCCTCGCGCGATTCTATAAAGGTTTGTC
Organism: Brotula barbata; assembly: GCA_900303265.1. Taxonomy (NCBI): domain Eukaryota; kingdom Metazoa; phylum Chordata; class Actinopteri; order Ophidiiformes; family Ophidiidae; genus Brotula; species Brotula barbata. The sequence goes on along the minus strand of OMNV01016119.1, from coordinate 41,964 downwards.
TTTGATTTCTCATCTCGACAATGGATGGAGGGCATTTTTACAGTTTCAGACTCAGTAGCTTGATGCTATATTTGATTTGTATGGTCATATGTAAAACAAATCTACAGTGAATCATTTCTGGAGTTAGCAACCTAGTGATCTAGAACCACACATGGCTAACCTTACCATCTTTGAATGGTGGAACAGTGGAACAGTAGTTGGCATTGCTGCCTCACAGCTGTCAGAGACCTGGTTACCTGACCTATTGTTTAGTTGCCTCGAGTAAAGTAAACTTCCTGTTTTGATTTTGTTGTTCCTGTCTGCATATGTACATATTTGACCAATGAGCTAGCATGTGGCTTTTGTCGATGTATTTTGGTTCCTTGAGTGATTGTCTCAGTTAGAAATCAAATTGAAGAAAGGGAAAGTGCAACACTGGAAGAATTTAGTCCTTTATTTTGAACAAAGCAACTGAAGTAGAGGTCTAAAAACAGCCCAAATGTCTTGTACACCTTATCTATACCATATTCATCTATAGTATAGTTATGGAAACTAAATCATCTGAGGATTTAACCTTGTGGTGCCCTTGGTTTGTCAAAAAAAAAGACAGCTCAGAGCCCTTTGTAGATTGGCTGACATAAATGTTATGTACTGTTATATAATTTTGTGCATTACTTCATAAAAAGATAGCAAATTTCCCGACCCAACCTCCCAACTCCAAAACCCGAGGCTCCACACTTCCAGACAACATATATTTATATAAATGTGAAGTTATGTAATCGAACCTTCACTTATATCCACCTTCCCTCGTCTCGCCTTGTGTTCTCCGTCTTCACATTGTGATTTTCTTTGAACAGCCCTCAGGGAGCGTGTCTGATTTTGTTGAATCTAGCCATTAGTTTCATGTGTAGGTGGATCAAGCAATAATGGTGATACCTTTGGAGCAAGCTTTTCTAGTCAAGACAAAGTCAAAAAGCTCAAAGTGTTGCATCCTTACTTGAAGCACAGCATGTCTTGAGGCTACATATTACTTTTGTTGACACAAATGCCTTTTCTGTGATGGATTTCTCACTGACAGCAAAGAAAAAATGGCAGCAGGCATAGAAGCTACATCCATAATAATTACGTTTTTAGACTGTTCAACTTATGTCAAACATCAAAATACGACCCGCTTGCCCGAAATTTGATGGTTTCATAAGTTTTACATAATATAGGCACATTTTTAACGGCAGTGTTTCGACTTAATAATGTTAGTGGAACAGTGGTTAGCGCCGTTGAAAGAAGGTTGACGGTTCGATTTGGTCCCCAGGGCGCTGGTTGGGATGGCTAATGCATCATAGATAAAATGGGTAAAATGCAGAGAGCATTTTATTGGCTCTGTACTTGTACTTGTGCAATTACAATAAAGTTGTATCTAATCAAATCTAATGAAAGAGGCTTTTCAGTCCACATAAAACGTGGTATGCCTCTGTAAACATCTGGCAAAGGCCCACCTGGAAATGAAACACAAGATGTCGTTCCACTAAGTTGTGTCTGCTTCTGTCACAGTTGCACGAATTGCTCAATTCACTGCAAAATATTTGAGGCTTTTTCAGAAATTTACGGGAAAAAACGCATAATGTTGAGCGTATCAAATAACCACCAACATAAGCAGCTTCAACTGTTTTTCCCTTCGAGCTAAAACTATTTTTTATGTTATTCAATCTACAATATTTTGGTTAATTTTAGATTTCCCTCACTTTTCAGCAAGACCGCTTAGAAACTGTCCTTGAATGTAATAGTGTGGGTTCCGTGCGTATGTTGTTTTTATATTCTCTACATAGCTCATCATTGGTTTCATGACATTATCTGTAATTGTATACTGAGATGTGGTTGACAGTATATTTAGATATCTGGATGACAGAAAAGAAAAGAAGATAAAAGTTCATTTAGGCAGCATATGGTTTCAGTTTTGCAATGCAGTGCGGACAGTTGAATTTTCTCGCCGTATATAGTTTAACTACAGTGAGTGAAGTGGACTTATGTGATTTTTACATAGACAGCACCCATCATGGATATTCATAAATCCTCTTTAAGAACATATTTATGCAATTATCTGATTCCCTTCTTCTTCTACTTGTTCTTATTGGTACATTACCGCCCCCTACTGGACCGGATTTTGGATCAGGAGTCTTCTATACCGTTTAATCTCTCATCTTTCCCCCCATTGAAGATCTTCTTCTTTTTCATCTGAGGTTTGCACCACTTGTTGTTGTTCCGCTCCATGGCTGGTTGTTCAGTCGCTCGGTGTTTCAGTCACTGCTTCCAAACGTCGTCCCTGATGTCCCAGACGCTTTCATCTCATTTCTCTATTAATTTAATCGTTTCAGTTCTGCTGCCTGACTGTCCTCATTCAAAGAACTGGTTTTACGCATTTAGTAAGCATGTGAGTCACAGTAATTGATGGCCCACACCCATGCTGATGACATCATATTCTGTCATGTAAGGCCAGTGACACACCATCAGGGTTTACTCATAGAAGGGAGAGAACGGCAGAAGACGGCAATTATGTGGCGGATGGAAACCCCAACCTGTCAAAGAAACTTGGCGAGAAAATGCCTTTATCTCAAATTAAGTGGGATGAGTGGGTGACTACACGCCAAGATATGCTGTATAAGAATATCGGATGGGCGCGGCTTCAAACAATTAGGATAACCTTGTGATTCAGTGGCGTGACGCCCCCAACACACAGTGTTTGGTGATTTCAAATGAAGGCAAAACGCCCGTTGGAGTCGAGCCCGTACGTGACATTTTCCCCGCTATTTACATTCATCAATGCCAGACAACAACCTCATTGGTTCGCATACTACTCCGACGTACTCCATTAAGGCGCCGGGAATAAGGGTGCATTTCCATAAAATATTCTTTGTCAGAATCAGAAAATGGGCAAATTATCTGAACGCTAAAATACCCTGGCGCACCGTGGATCCCAAAGCAGACAGAAATGACCTCAATTAGGCTGTCTAAGCACAAGGAAGTGTCTCACGGGTTGGAGATTTGAGTGGCGTCGCTAGATCAACACTGCCATTTCTCTCCTCTCACATCACCTGGATGAGCACTTTACATTTGTAAATCAATGAGGGGGGGAAACCGCATGCACAAGAGCTGGGAGGGACTCCTGTCTGGCTCGGCAGCACAGATTCTGAGAGCCAAAATTACTTCTATTACAGCTCTCAGTTGGGGACTGAATTCTGGGATCAATCTGTCGGAAAAAGGCCTGCTTTAGCAGTGATGAATCTGACACATGACCAATGACTGTTGATTTCTTTAATCTCCAGGATAATAGGCAGATTTAGTGCGGATTGTGCGATAACGGCGTTCGCCCGAAGCGGCTGATGTGTTTATGACCGGCGAGTCCCTGCTTTGTTTCGTGCTGTTCACTTTATGGCTTCATTACTACAATCACAAAGCTGTGGACACCTCAACAGCCCATATCGCCATAAATCACAACGGGATGATGGCGGTTGGGTGTTTAGGCTAACATGACACCTTGTAGCACAATGGGAGCTGGGAGGCTCTGAGGTATCAGACATGGAGTTATGTATAATATTTCTGTTCACATAAAACTCGACGGGTAAACCCTGAAAACAAAGCTATTAATACTAAGTTTCTTTTTCCCCACCTGAGAGAGGTCTTATATCATCTCGGCCTGATAAAACTCAACCACGCGTTCATAAAAGATAATAATTGTTCTTTGACTTGTGTCTGGCATGGCATTGAACATTATAGCTGCTTTTCCTTATTGACACAGCTGTTACCCAAACTATAGACTCGCGGCTGCAGGCGACGGCGTGTCTTTATATTGTGCCACACACCCACTAATGACAGCTTTAGTGGTGGTAATTCAGTCGGGTTGAATATGGGGTTAGGTGTGTGAGTCACGTCCTGGGCTGCCCCCCACCCCCCATTACCAGATGTCCTGCCAGTTTTCCCGCAGTCACAGTCTCTATCTGAGGATATAAGCATGTCCCAAGAATCTAAAATGGCTCCCATATTGTAGGTTTTGGAAGGATCTTTTTTTTTTAAATAGTTGACAGACTGGGTTTGAATGAATTCTTGACGTATGATCATACTAAGATAAATGGGCGGAAAGTTCTTCCTTGTAGCTTAAGCAAATATGATGAACCTTGTGACGTATTGTCTTCTGTGAAAAAAAGGGGAAAATCTCTTGCCTCTCCCGTCTCACTGTGCTTTGTTTACAAATTCAGTTTAGTTTAGTAAGTTTTGTTTAGAAAGGCTTTGATCCCATGTAGAAGTCATCCTTGACCTCACATTGTTAATTTTGACTACAAGAGCCAGATTAGGGCCTAAAAAACTCCCTAAAACGTCATTTTATTGACCAAAATCAATGCTCTGTGTTCACCAGTTGTCAAAAACTACAAATTTAAGTTCTTATTTCTCAACGTTTGTTTTGTTGTGATTTTAACCTCCAAAATGATTATATTTTACCATGAATAATCTGCGTTTTTTTCCTCATGCGACGGCCCTGTAGTAGGAGGCATTCAGAGCAGATTGACAAGAGACCACTCCCACAAAATTCCATGTAAACTCCATCTGTCAAACAGTGTTGATGTCACTTGTTGACGTCTCCAAACAAATCAGGAGCGTGCATCCTTAATCTTTAGTGCTGTTGTGGTGTTGGCGGTGTGGAGAAATTAAGCATTACAAGACACTTTAAGAGAGTAAAGGATCTATACATGTGGAAACTAATGAGGCATTCTGCTCCGAGTCGGATTTTGGCACAGCAACTGTTCATAATGTACCCAGATGCCTTCATATGAACAACCTGGTGTCTATTTTAAACAGCGAAACAGCAAATCGTGTGCATACACAGTTTTCTCACTTTTCCTTGTTTTTGTTTTTTTGCCATTGTTGTTTTTTTTTTATTTTATCTTTTTATGTTTGTTTACCCAAACTGGATCCCCCTTGCTGGAGTAAACTTCGTAACACTTCCTTACACGTTGCTAAAAGTCAACAACATTGTCATGTAACACAAGATGACCGGCATCATTTTACTGAGAATGTCAGGTCAGACACGAATTTTTAAAGATCCTACACAGAGATGCGTGTTAAAACTAAAAATCAGTTGAATTATTTTTACAACAAAAACTCAGTAGGAGACTGGTGTTAAATTTAGCTTTTTGTGCAGCAACACTAGTTTAAGATCATCACTTAGAGCTTTCTTTGTGCTGACATCTTGTTCTGCAGAGCTCCAAGCACACCTCGGCACTCTTAGGCCTTGATGGACAAAGTGAATATATACTTTAAAACTCCTACATGCTTTAATCCCCCATTTTCCCCTCTTCTCTGTGTCAAATCTCCACAGTGAGAGTCTGAGCAGAGGGTGGTGTGTGTGTGTGTGTGTGTGTGTGTGTGTGTGTGCGTGCGTGGGGAGGCGGGGGTGCTGGGTAGATGGGAGGGTTGGTAATTCATGCACACATGTGCCTGCCTGTTCCTCCGGTGACAGGGCCGGGGGAGGGGCACATGATAAATTGCCTTCCACCGGGGACCTCCGAGCACAGCCACCATGATGTGGGTAAAAATGGAAATTGCTCCCTTTCACCGTCATTACATCAGTTTAGGACGCGTGTGGGCCTTCCGCTCACTATGAGAGGAGTTTGCTTCTTCCGACTAACCACTGTTCCACAGACAAGGGACAGAGGACACACTCTAAGTCAAACGGAATCATAAAAATACGCATGGGCCAACTGTGTGTCCAGAAGGCAAATTTAACCATGTTTAGAATCCACACTGAGAGCCGTGATATAAAATGTAAAAGTGAAATATAGCATAAACCTATAAGCTCCTTTTTATTGCCATGGTGACACGAGGCCGTACATTACACTTAAACTGTGGCATCATTGAGCCACACTTTTTAATTCGCCAACTTTTCTAAAACACAAATTCTCTGATCAGCATAAGAAAAATCAGCTCCAACATATTTATATATATTTATATCATATGAACTGAGCTTCATTTATAGATTATCAGTACCCACCGAGGTTTTAATATTGAAGAAAAATTTAAACCCCCCCCCCC
>OMNV01016119.1:0-29121 GCA_900303265.1 Brotula barbata | reverse complement strand
CCCCGCATGCAAATATCAGTATTTACATCTGCACACGCAAAGTGTTGGATTTACGGGATTCAATCTGAGTTGTGCACACTGTTTGTAAAATTCAGTTTAATGATTGATTTATACAAACTATAGAATACATTCAAAATTCACCAACTTGCGTATAGATGCACAACTTCGACATTTAGCATGTTAATAATTATTTTTCATATGATTCTGTGCTCTGAAGCTCTTAAAATCTTGTAGCACAGTTTTAAATATTATCTCATATGTCAGTCTATAAATTAGTTTGAGGCGATTTTAGCGCCATAACCTGAAGCTTGTGCCAGTTCGTGCGTAATAGTTAATGACTGACTATTACGCACGAATTCTTAAGTACCCAAACAAATAGTAGAGGACAAAAGCTGCACAGAAGAGAGTTAAATAGACCCATAACAAAGACAACGCATGCATGAGATAACAGATTTTTCGTAAAGTCCAAGCAGGAAGAGAAAACCTTCACGGCAAGAAAAAAACCAAAACAAAACCAAAAATAACAAAATAAAACTCCGCGGCACAATACGACGTTACCTGGAATCACGGCTTACTACGCTCCGCTGTAAAGCGTCAAAAGATCAAATATATTTCAAAAACGATAATAATGTATCAGTGTAGGCCTTGCGCCTCCAGTAAACTAACTTTGAGTTGGAGAAAAACACCAGCCGTGCATTTGAGGGAGTGAAGCACCGAGAGACGCACGGCAGAATGAAGCCATGCGCGCTCTCTCCCTCTCTCTCTCTCCCTCTTCCTCTCTCTCTCCGAGGAGAAAGTATATGGGAGGTCCCACGTGACGTCACATCACTGACAGCTATGTGGTAGTTGACTTCCTTAAACTTTGTAACAAACCTCACAGTTCTCCATTAGAGCCAGTAAATCTCAAAACATGAATTCAGTATGTTCAAATGTTTAATTAAATGCCAAATTTTAAATTTGATTTTAGGCTCTGTTTTGCACTGGTCTTGCTTTAGACTGAGACATACTTCATATTTTGTTCCCCATGTTTACATAAGCACTGAACAAACATAATAAGGAGTTACTGGAAACATCACAAATCCCTGTCAACATAACAGGCACAACAGTTATGGCAGAGGTGAACCGACACCTTTCTAACCTCAGTTTAAACCTGGACTGATCATTACAAGATTCACAATGATGGGATTTATCACATTGCTCCGGGACCGAATTGCTGCGGTTATATTATAATATTTTAGTGTCATGTATGTGCATTTGTTGAATAAATGATCTGATCTGAACCCTGTCAAAATTGCAAAATTGTAATCTTTGGGATTGCATCGTCTTTTGACTCGTCTGACAAGCTGACACACTCAGGGTTAGTGAGTGAGTGCTTCACCAGCGTCTGTGTTTTGCAGTTCATAGGTTGCACAGTCAGCCAATCAGAAAAGAAGCAATATCCTAAAATGGTCGGTTTTCACTCGGTGTGCACAGCAGTGTTGCAGCAGGAAAACAGAAGTGGATTGACGAGTATTTACACATTAACGCAATGCAAAGAAGAATAAGGACATGGAAATACAAATCGGTGTATGTCTCCATCCCCAGAATATTCACCAGAATGCTACAGGATCACATCTAGCATAAATCCAAATAGTCTTCAGCCTCAAGTATTCATTTATTTATCTTTTAATTCAACCAGGACGGTCCCATGTAAAACATGTCTTCTTTTATGGAGTCCTGGTCAAGATAGGAATGTAAAGTAAAAAGCTACACATATGCTGTTTCACAATCGTCTGCATCTCCATGTTTGGACTTGCCTGATTTGTGTGTTTTTCTTGTGAGAAGCACTCGAGTGCATCGTGTCACCACTAAAGAAAGATTCAGTGCTTATTTATATATTTTACCGTTCCGCATCTGCAGTCAACAGCACCATGATGATCTTTCTACATACAGTATATGATTTTTAACTTAAATTTTTATTCATTTCTTTTTATTTAATTTTGATTTTATATTATTTTTAAATTTTTCAATATTTTATGTAGTTTTTGTATTTTTCATTTTATTTCTATTTTATTTTATGTCTTTTTTTTCCTTTTGTTAATATTTTTCTCTTTTGTAGCACTGATTGCGTCTACAACAAACACGTGTTTCCGCACAGCAGCTGGTCAGCTGATCTGCAGCCGTAAGCGGAAACCATAAAGTCAAGTGAAACGCGCCAACAAATCTCTAAAATAACCCGTTTACAACTACAAAAAAACAACTTTTGACGCTCACAGCGACTTCACTCCTGCAAGATTTGAACTTCGGGTGAAATTTCTGGCGTTTTGTAGACAAACAGCGCCGTTTTAATTCAGGGAAGTGGAAGTTATGGCAGACAACGAGTCACTGGTAGCACTGAACGGCACGCAGGTAAGTTCGTGTTTGCGCCAGTGTTTATTTATGTCAAATAGTAGATGGAATGTCTCTGCTTCCGTACTCTGAATTGCTTTAAAAGTCAAGTTTAACGCACCGGAATGAAGTTTTAACCCTGACTTCGATTCCTCGCCGGTGTCATGTGACACATAAGGCTGCAGTCATGCCTACTCTGGGTCTTGTAGTCGCACTAAGAACTCAAACGGCACAAGATCTTAACAAGGCTTCAAACAACAGCTGCAGCATGAAAATATGATGCATACTAAGCATGATCAAGAAAGAAACAACTTTTAGTCTGTACTGTTTATTTTGAAAGGGGGACACAGACTGTTTGATGTGATGTTGTGCCTCCTTTTTATTATTATGGTTAAATTTCACAAATAAAATTACAAGGTCAAGCTGCAAACCAGCACTGAATATTTTCTTCAATAATTCAAACAATATGCACCGTCATTGACATCTCAAAAATCAAGATAACTACCAATAGGTCCATCTTTACAAAGTTCAATTTTAAATTCTGCTGAAAAGTTTCCAACAATGTCAAATACACCAAGATGCATTCTGGACACATCAGCATAAAATAATACCCAATACATGTATTTGTTCAAGGGAAATTAAAAATGCCATAGCAAATGCCAAAAAAGTAATTTTAGGATTATATGATGATTGAGAGCCTCCTAAGTGAATAAATAGTGTAAATAATAATAAATACTGCTACAAGCTTCCCAACTTGTCAGTATCTCTGCTCTCACTGCAGCATAGGATAAACATGACAACTTGGTTCAAAGATGAGATGGAGTGATCAAAATCACAGCATCTGCCACTGCCAAAGACAATGCAGACCACTGAGCAAAACATTAAGTTGTGGAATTTCTCATGAATGTAAAAATAGCTGTATTAGATGTGTAATGATGGGGGAAGGTGGCTCCATTGCTTACATATGTATCACTGATCTTACCAATCAAGCATTAGAGAATTAAAGGACAATATGGTGTTGTCTTTCTATCCTAATTTCTCTTTGGTTATTCTCAAGATTTCCTACATCGGACATGACTGTAAGGACATCCCAGATTTCCTCGGAGACATGTACGGCTGGTTCGCAAGAAGACTGGATTTGAGCTTCAATCAACTCAGGTAAGAAGATCTGATGAGGTAGTGATGATCAATTTTCAGGTTCCAAAGAGGAAATGATCTGGAAGCACATGTTTGATTTTGATTCTGAGTCTGAGTGCTGGCGGTGAATCTGTGGTGAAGTGTTATCTCTGTGATGATGAACAACCTGCTGCTGTAATGTCACATTTTTGATTTTGTAAAAGCTGCCTGGGGACCAACTCCAGATCCTCTACTTTGCGTTGGTCAGCCTGGTTTGAACTTGAGTATGGACCAAAACAGCTTCACCGAGACCCTATTGACGAACCGAAAAACCAGTTGAATTACTTTTATATCAACAACAGTGGTGTTAAAAAAAAATTAACATCTTGTTAGTTAGCTCACACAAACAGAGTATAAGTATGAAAAATACTTCAGATAACTAAGCAGACAGGCCCTTTTGAACTGTCTATTCATTCAGCCATCCTCCTAGATATCTAAAAATGTATCAGTCTAACTGTCTCCATTACCTGGAGACGAATGCATCAAGTGTAATTGAATGTGTGCCCCCTGTCAACGGGTGGCCGGAGTGTCCTCCGAAGATCAAAGAGTTGGATGAGTGTATAAGAGGCGGGCTGCTGCCATGCTGGGGCGGGATAAAAGGAGCGATCGATAAATGTGACATGCTAATTCAGGGGCAAATAGAAGAAAAGATTCCTCTGTCAGGACATGAAGGAACAACTCGTGACAGCTGCTTCAGAGGGGGGTGCCAATTCAACAGCAGGACTCGCATACTTGACCTGGCAAGTAAAAGAGAAGAGATGAAGGTTAGAAGGTGCTTTTGTGTCTGAAGCTTTTTTTGTGTGATTGTCAGGCCATGAAGCCGTCGTGTGAATAGAGGGCGTTTTTGGTGAACATTGTCATCCTGGGGCAGGTGTCTGTAGTGGAGAGTTCTCCATTTGAGCAATTCACATGATGTGATATAGTGCTAAATCCCTCATTTTACTCTTAGCATGGTGTGCAGAAATCCAGCCATGATAGGAAGATTAATTTTTTGCCTTCATACTTTATGTCACTGTGCATAAAATGGGCACGGTGTTAATAAATGAAGTAGCCCAGTGTGAATTAAGGCCACGCAACGCTTCGTAATATTTGTACCTCGCCACAAGTGGACGATTGATTCACGAAACGATTGGTTAAAGTTAGAAAGTTAGTGGTGACGTTCCTCAGTCTCCAACCTAGTCTGAATTCTGTTTGGCTACTAGAAGACCTTAACTGAGCACAAGGCTACCACCAACCAAACACGAACCAAGCTAGTGCAAATAAGGTAACAATGGTTTGGTGGCTAGCACTGTTGCCTCTATGTTTGAATCTGACTGAGGTCATTCGGTGTGGAATTTGCTTGTTTTATACTTGTCAGAAAACGCCCCTTTCTTCTGCTCAATTCCAGAGGGGGCAGCGGTCTGCATCCAAGAACTTAACCTTTGAAGCTGAGTAAAGGTTTAAATGTTGGGTAGGGTAGAATTTCAAAGTAATAGTGATTATACCATACTTTAGTCTTCACTTGGCCATGTGAATGTGAATTAGTGCATCTTATCTATGTCTTGTCTTGCATTCCGATTGCAACCCGTTCCGCTCGCATTTACAAGTTGCATGAAAGTGCATTTATTTATATGATATTGATATGATATTGCATCAAAATACGTATCAGATTTCAATAACTGCAGCATGTGAAGGATTCCCTTTCATGTACTGATAATCGACGAATGTCTTACTGAACAGCCAGCAGATTTTCCATGTGGTCATTCAACAGCTAACAGTGACGAAGAAGCTAAAAAATGGCATTGTTGACGGACGTTGGATCGATTGTCTGCATCTTGTTTTGTAAAGGCTTTAAAAAAGAAAATCAAACCGTCAAATTGCATATCCACAGGTGTGCTGCATTGGTATGGTATTTCATCCTCCGTTGGCTAGTGGATATCTTAGTGGAAAGAAGGAGCCTGTGGTTTTTACAAACTTTAAGCTTTATGAAAGCTGACTGGTACAAGCCTCATCTGTGTTGGTTTCAGGGAGATCAAGGCTGGCATTATGTTTCTCGCCCTTGAACCTGTCACATTAAGGACTCGATGTTCAGAATGAAATATTTATAACTCCGATATTACTAATTCATTATTAATTTTCAATTTCGTTAAGGGGATGTCAGATACCATTACCAAACTTCAAAGGATGGTGCAGGCAGAGAGGCAAATGCAGAAGTAATGAAGTGGTTCATATCAGTGGGATATTGATCGATGGTTTGCTCTGTTACACGGTTCTTCATCTTCCTCCCAAGCCCACAACGTGCTCAAATGGTTTGTGTAGTAAACATGTGCGTCGAGGTCATACTTTATACTCGGTTCATTCTACATCCCCTTATGGCTTTTCAACCATTCTGCACGTTGTAAAGATCCTGCTCGAGATATCAGTAGATTGCACGTGTCAAAACTGATTCCAACAAATCGGACTTTTCCGGACTATGTAATTCCCAGTGTATGCTTCCTGTGAATTGAATCTTGTGTTCATAAAATATAAAGCGCTGGTCTGACACACACACACACACACACAGTGTATATCCACTCCTTTAACCCTCTTCTCTGTTGCTGTCTGTGGCTGTGCTCACATGACAATATTGGGAGGTCCTGAGAGGGCGGAGCTGTGAAATTCAATAAGCAGCTCAACATGTGATGATGTTATAAGCTAGCTAAAGCAAAGTTACCCCACCGCCCATCCCCTCAGTGGTTCTGATCCCCATAAGAAAGCTCCCGAGAGACCCTGCCTGACAGATTAATGACAGGAAATCTGTCATTTCCTCCATAAATCATTGTGTTGTTGTTTTACAGCACTGGAAAAATCAAACATCACTTTATTTTCAACTAAAAACGTTAATATAAAGTGTTTTGAGTGTTTTGAGTACCTGTATCAGTGCGTTCATACACTGTTACTCCAAACGAGGGCCGAGTGAAAATATTTTTAATAATGTGGATTTTCCAAACACATGTGTTGTTCATTACACTCAGCTGTAACAGCCAAATAAGTCTAGATGTTTTTTTACTGGCGAATATTAAAATATCTTTTGATATCCAAAAGCCAAAGGTTATGATAATCATTTCTGTGAGCTCAGACACTGAAAGATTTGTTATTTCCCTGCAATATGTGTGTACTGTCCACCAGAGATTTCAGACCAGGAGGATGCTTGGGGTCGAAGCAAGGCAATATTTTTCACAATATTGACAGTGTTTTTTGGTTGTTCTCCAATACAAATATGAATGAGAATTTGCATCTTTTAACTAAGTTTGTAATGACAAAATATTGTTTGACGATTATATTGCAAAAATACAGGTATATCTTAAAATACGGTGTATTAACCAGCCCAGGGATCCCCAGGGCTGGACAAAGACAAATGTAGATTTTTCCCAACATTAAACTGATGTATCTCCCACCTCCATATTTTGATTCATCCCCGCGTCACAGCCCATTTGACATTCCACGTGAGTTAGTAGAGACACTTGCACGTTGGTGCCATGACCTCTTTCCTGTGTCAGCTCATGCCAAACAAGTGTAAACTGAGCCACATGTTGGTGAAACAGAGGTGACTTCCTTCAGCATGATGCGCTTGTTCATGCTTGTTCATGGAGACACTTGCCAGAGTTTGTAGTGGCTAATATGCTTATTTCTGTCGACTCAATTGACAGCACTCATCCAGCAACCTGACAGTAAGACACAATGAGAAGAAGCGAGCGACTGCATCACCTGGATCTGACTTTTGGATGCTGTGTTGTTTTGTGCACGGTGCTTATGTTTGTATCCTCGTGTTTGTGTGCACGTACATATATGCATGTTGTGTTCGTGCATCTGTCTCTGTGAGTATGAGCCTGAGCGGCTGAGCAGGTAATGGCACAGCCTGTCACGCCCACGCCTTCCCTTCCCTGCGTCGTAGTGTCAGCCTGTCTCATCAATGTGTTGAAAAGTGCGGCTCACGGTGAGATTTCTGTCGCGGGGCGGGCTCAGTTATTGTCGCGGCGTCCACTTTGTTTCAGGTCAGGTGTGTACACGATGCAGTGAGTGGCAGTGTGCTGTGTTGACACGATTCCCCTCCGTGACTGGGGTGTACTTGCATCTATTACATGCAGCGTTATCACACCGGACACAAGAGGTTTGAGGAGCTCGTGTCGGTGAGTCACAGGAAAGGAACAGCGCTATCCTCCCTCTGTCATGTGACATGGCATTTGGATAAACAAATCACAGCCGTGGAAAGCCAAGTTTTGTGAAAACTGAAGCCCATCTCCCTTCTGCTTAGATATGTTTTAGCCTCTTAGGTCTGCCCTTGATACTGAGGACTGAAATAAAAAAAATTGAGGTGAGCCTTTACCTTTCTATTAGTTCAAACTAAGTTCAATTTGTCCTGTAAACACCTTAATATAAAACATAACATAAAACGCTGTTAGTACTCAGATCAGAGTAACAGATGGTCATGCGTTTCAACTGCCCGAAGATCTCAGCACACACAACACATCAGCGATGGCGTCGCCTCCCTAAAAATCTCAGCTTTGCGTCAAAGTGATGTAAGAGAAGATAAAATGCATTTTTTAGGTGGTGAGTTAGAGGTTGAGGTTGAGATACACCCATAATATACAGGAGGATGCATATGAGCTACTGTGCTCCTGTTTGTAGCTCTATTTGTTACTTGCTCATTAGTTTGCAGTGCTTTAATTATTTAATTACAATTTAATATTCTCTTGCTTGATTTATTTTGTTGTGGTCTTATAAAATGATAATAAAAAAATATCAAAGCTGATCAGCTCTATTTGATAGCAGACTTTGCATGTGTGGGAATGGACTTGCATTCTTTGCAGCATAAAAGCAGATGTTGTGTGGTGTACTGTGCCTTGTGACCTTCACTTCCCCTTGCAAGCTCATTAAGCAATGAATTGTACTGTTAGATTTGTTTTTAATTATTGTTAATCATAATTTATTAGATAAGTTTAATTATGTTATTATTATTAATGATTATTGTTGCATTGTCATTATTATTATTATTGTTACATTTTTTTATTATTAATAATTCTTCCTGATTAAACTATTAGACTAAAAATATATGTGAGGACCAGTGATCAGATAGAACCGTGCATCATATTATAGAAGATAAACTTCAGACCTTTCAGTTCAATTTCATGACACTGACAGTGGGGTATATGTTGGACTTTTTCATTGCAGATGAAGCTCATGCCTGTTTGTGTGAGCGCGTGTGCTTTGTGTGCACCCAGGCTATGTTGGTGATGGCAGGCGTTTTGCATTTTAATGACAAATCAAGTATGCTAACTTGCGGTTTTAAAACGAAAGTGCTCTAAATGTCGCCCGGCTGTCAAAATGAGATGTAAGTAGTCTGATGAAAAGAGAACAAAGAAGACAAAGTAGGGAGGCCTGGTACACTGAGAAATGAAATAAAACCTTGTATGGCCTGTCAGCTGTGTCGTTTTATATTCATATCTAAAGCACATTATAGTATTACTGCGCCGCTCATGCCTCACTCATCTGTCTCACCTAATTCGTCACAGGCACTGCTCTGTCTTTCAAGTCGCTGTATGTCAACATGGGAAGAGGCCTGCTAATTGACAAATGAGTGTCACATACATCAAGTGCTCCTTTTCCATCCATGCTAGGTAGACTGGCTGGTTGATGGCAAGGGGAGGGGATCGGTTATTGGCAGAAGCCCAGTCAGAGGCATTGGACTGGGCCTGCAATGAGAAGTGACAACTGGAAGAGAGCCTGTCATTGTCTTGCCTAAGTGTTCAATCTGCAGAGATGCCGGTATGCAGATAAAGTGTCAGTTAGGAGAAGAGGATATGAAACATTGGTAGTATGAAGTCCTCAAATCACTTAACTGGGAGAGTATGGCGTGTGTGTGTGGGCTAATGGCGGTGGCGCGCTGAGTTCTGCTAAGGAAATGTATTCCATATTCGATCTATCAGACCTGTTTAGGCTGATATTCTAGGATAACCTGATCTGCATCTCATAAATTACGGAGAATGCAGAACCCCCCCCCGTGCCCTAACAAGCTGAAACCACAGAGATGAGAGTGAGAGGGTTCAGCAGGAAATGACATTCATGTCTGGAACTTTGATATTTCAAATAATTTCAAACCCAGCCTTTTTAATTTTCACAGGGATCCCTCTTTAAGTGACAGACTTCTCCTGGGGAAGAGGTGGGCTGACAGAGGGTTTAGGAAAATGAAGATGTTATCCTTAATGGTGGGGTTGTCTTTTTCTCCATCTCTCCAATTTGAGTTTAAATGTGAATGTTCTTTTATGTAATTGCAGCAAACTGTTTCCTCTGTGGAGGACATCTTTCCGACAGTTAAACGGGATTCTCAGTGGAACTGTTGTACAGAAATGAGTCCATTACCGCTGCTAAATTTGCCTGAAAGGTAACTCTGTGTTTGCAGATGAATTGCATCTTTTAATCCTTTCCACTGGGTCTCATCAAATGTCCTACATGTGCTCTAAGGCCAAGTATTAGGTAAAGACTTGTATTTTGAATCATCCCTCTGCCCTTGGCTTGTCTTTTTACTTTAGCTGCAGTTGGACTACCAGTGCAAAACATGGAGCTTTGTCATTTATTTAATCTCCAGCCTGTCACAGGAGAAGTGTGCACCGACAATCTCAATCACACTCACATTCACACCTATGGACAATTCAGAATTTCCAGTTCACAAAACCTGTGTCTCTAGACTGTAGGGGGGAAACCAGAGCTTCTGCAGTAGTCAAAATGTGTCTTGGTGTTGAGGCACGTTTTACACCCTAATAATCTCCTTTTCCCACCCTATGATTGTGGTGGTAAGAGAGGGTTACTAGGATGTAAGAACTGGGTGTTCCCAGGGTGTTGTGAGGGGATTAGTAGAATGTATGAAGGGGCTACTAGGATGGTTAGAGGGGTTACTGGGATGTAGAACATGGTGTTCCTAAGGAGGTAATAGGAGGTAATGCGGATGTACAACAGGCTCTTACTAAAATTGTAACATGGGGCTACTAGGAGGTACAACAGGGTGTTACTAGGGTGGTAGTATGGAGTGACTAGGATGTAAAACAGGGTGTTACTAGGGTGGTAAAGAGGGGATTATCATTAGAAGGGGGTCACTTACATTCAAACAACTCCCTCTCACCACCACTGTAACACCCTATGCATTACTATGATGGGAAGAGAAAATTACTAGTATAAGAACATAAAAGAGAATTCACGTTGTTTTGAACGTGGATCAAATCTATTTGATAAAACATCTTCAACATAAATTCTATAAGCCCTGCGAGTCATTGATGACATCATTCCTTAATTTCGTAAGTGATAAGATGGCAAAACCATTAGGTGGAATTCCCACACAATTAACCTCTTCCACTCTGTCAGTCATCTCGAGGCTGCTGTCATTTCACTCTCGGGTGATGTTATTTTCTTCTTTCGTGTACGCCTTGTTTAAGAAAGTGCCATATATCACCATGACAACAAAGTATCACCGCAATCGTTGCTGTTTTCTGACATGACAGTTATGCACTGTGACACTTTTCAGTCAAAATCCCTCGTGCCTGTCAAGAGACGATGAGCAGCAATAAAATGAGCTTTAGCTTGAATCCTGTCTGTTTCTGCAGATGTTTACTCGTCAAAAATAGGGCAGCAGTAAATCTCTTCTGGGTGGATTTTCTTGATAAGACAGCATCACACCTATTCTGCGCAGGACGTAATGCAACCGAGTGAAACATTGAGACACAGTGAAATAAATAGAAAACATGACTTACTGCAGAGTCATCCAGACTGGTTGCACAACTTTACTGAGGAACAAAAAATCACTCACGCTTTATTTTAACAATATTTGTATGTACTTGTGTATGCGCCATTCCCCAATAGTACTGCCATTGGTTGATCGAACCAATGAAAAACAGCTATTTCACACACAAAAGAGGCTAAATGAATACAAGGACAATGTGTTTATTTTCATTTTTTCAGAGAAGATGAACTAGCTAATGTTAGCTGCCTAGCTAGCATTAGCGCGTGCTGTCGAGAGCACTAGCTTGCAAGCTAATTTGTATGAATAAAGTAGGAAGGACGGAGCTGTGAAGAGACAAACACTGTGGTGACCAGACTTCATCAACATTGCGATATGAAAACCTTGTCAGTGGGTGATGCAATTTTGATAGCATTGAGAAATCGTCTTTTAATCATGGCGAGCAGCCATCAGACTTCTGGGGTATCCAACAAACCTCCTAAAGGACATTGTGTGGTTTAAGATTGTGAATGGAAGGGAACATCTTTATGTTCCTTTTGTTCACATTATATATACTGGGCAGTGATGCCATTCCTTTTATGACTGCGTCATTTTTTATTGTATATCCCAAGATGGATGGCGTGCCACTGACATGGGAGATTTACAGGCCTTCAGCTCGCAGTGGCAGAGCTTTGGAAGGGCCCGCTGACATCTAGCCAACGCTTTGGAGGAGGAGAATAAACGCTGACATTTTATTGGCTCTGAGAGCAAGTGAGAGAGAGAAGGATGGAGCAAAGATTTTTTTTTGCGGGGGGGAGTGGGCGAGGACAGAAAGAATGGAGAAGAGATTCTGTTTCCTTACTTTATATTTTTCAGCATTGCCAGCTGTCACGGGGCGCTCACTACAAAGAAGGGATTTATTGGGTATTATTTAGAAAGTTGTCAGTGGTAATGACTACAGCTATGATTTCAATTATCACCCACTAAATATAGCCTAATTCACTGCCTTGCTCGATGTAATGAGAGGCCTGACATCATTTTTCAAGAATTCGATACCATGCTATTTTAATATTTTATGTTGACCACCGATTTCATTTTCCTCCCCGGTGCTTGGCATGTGGCAAGCTTCCACATGTCCCTCCCTCGTGAGCAGTTGGATAGTCGGAACTATTGAGTTCAAAGCCGTCCCAGGCATATATTTTTTCCATTGACAGAAATCCAATTAGTTTTAGTACACAGTCTGGCTGAATCAAAAAAGGCCTTAAAATCTACAATATGTTTCCTTAGCGTTTTAGCAGAGTGCAAAGCCAGTGATGGATCTTTATGGTTTGACCTGATGGGGCCCAAGCGGACACACTCCCTTTTCTATTTTGGCAAGTGAAAAACAAACCATCCATATGTCTTATTCATTTTGATGGAGCCAGCAGAGACTTTTGATATTGAGTAAACATGCGCTGCGCCGAACGCTCTGGCAAAGATCTCCACTCTCTTGCATATTTAAACACTAAATACAACGAATACACAAGTTCTGTCAAAACACCATGTAAATGCGAGCGAGGAAAATGTCAAATGTATAATTCATTACTGACATGTTTAGGGCGTTGATGATTTGAGGAGAGTTAACGTGTTCTTTTGACACGATGGTGTGCATTTTTAAGCGAGCATTAACTGGCAGATGATTAGGACTGGCACATAGCTGTCAATAACCATCTCGCAGCTCCAAGTTGATGATGGGGGTGAATTTTGATCTCGTGCTTTTCTTCACTCCTCTGCCTCCCCGGCACATGCAGAGTCATTTAGGATACTCGCCAGCGCTCCGAGCCTCGCCGTGAAGATGAAGGGGAACGAGGGCGGCGACTTATGTTGGAGACACAACCTGTGTCTCTTTTAGCCCATAATTCAAGCACTGTTTATGTTCACCCCATCACACTTAGCCATCTCCCAGATTGATGATGTAAGCAACTGCAAGGCATGGAACACATTAGAAGAGACCATGGAGAAGGGCAGCCATACTTCTACTTCCCTTGGCTGAGTCCCAGATGGAAAAAAAGGAGGGGGAAAAGGTTTGGAGCCTGTTTTTGGAAGAGGAACAAAGGAGCTTCCTTTGGTACGGGCTGTGCAGTTTTGGTCGCTGCATGGCTCTCAGTCTCCCACAGTTTCTCCTAGAGCACCCAGGGGTGAAAAGTGAAGACAGATACAGGGGTTTATGGACGCCAAGATTTTAGAGGATGATTGCAGCTTTTTGCCGTGTTTGAGATTTGAGAGGCCTGGATGATAAATGTTGTCAGTAGATGAATAAATCCTCTGACCATAAAATGCAGTTGGAAGCTGTTATTAGCGATAACCCGTTGAAGGCCTCATGGTTATTGTTGAATTTGCTCACACGTCTCAGCAAAAAAGAACCACGGTTTGCCACCCTCGGAGTGATAAACTACACACCGACCATCCTATTTGCTTGCTTGGCAGTTTCAGGCCCCTACCCACCCTTTGTGGGCGAGTTCTCTTTTTTTTTTTTTTTTTTTGTTGCTGCTCTCCTGTAGAATGCTTCAAGTATCTCTGCCTCTGGACAGCTGTGCCACATTCTCAGCACAGCTGTAACCCATTTCCTGTTTCCATTTCAGATAAACTTACTTACGGCTTTCTCTTATGGAATAAAAAAAAAAAAACGCCGACTGTCCTCCCAGGCCTCCATCCCGTGAACTCCACACTGGTCGGACAGATTTGTGGACGATAACCATCTCTCTTCTCCACTCTCCTCTATTGTTTTACCTCGTGCGCTGTCTGTGTTTGCTCCTTCCAATAGCAAAGCACAGTCAAGAGGATAAGTTAAGAAAACTGTAAGAATGAGCTCAGGAATCAAGGGCAAGAGATGTTTTTTGAGGCTACATCTGACATCCATCAGCATGGAAATATGTTTTAATGGTCAGGCAGGCTGCAAGACATCAGTAAGCTGTTGCCTCACTTTTCCACCCAGGGACATATTGAGATAAGAAACAGTGACAGCATGTTTCATGTCCAAGCTGCTGACACGTCTGTGCTGGAAAACTACAAGAAACAACTCTTCCATTTTGGGGCCAGCACGCTATTCATATTCTGTTTTCTCTCATAAAACAGCCTTTCCATTAGGATAAACGTGTCGACTCCCATCACAGTGGCTCCTCCGTGAGCGGCTGACTGCGCCATTAGCTGACAACGTGATTATGTGAACAACGGACCAAACAGTCGTCTGATCTGCTCTTTCTGTCCAGACGTTTTGGTGATGTTTAAGAGTTTCTCCCCAGCGGTAATGGTGAGATAGCGTTTGTACCGGGGGCACAGTCGAGTTTCTTTATTTTCTTCCTCTGTCTGGATCTGGGGGCCCCTGGGTCCGTGAGAGCTCAGAACATGTCTGCACTCAGATGTTTGAAAATACCAAACAGTAGAGGAAGAGGAGGAGGAGGAGGAGACGGGAAGAAGAGATAAAGGAGAGACGAAGGGAAATGGGAAGAGGGTGAGGAATCCTCCTAGGAAACGGTGCACATGTACAGGCAGACCAGGCAGGCAGGCCCAACAGGGTCTGTAGACTTGTGATCTGAGGGCCGTGTGTGTGTCAGTCAGATCAAAGTCTTTTGAAGGGTTGGAGAAATCCCTTTACCTTCCCTGGCTATGGCAGCCAGCTAGGTAAAAAAAATAAAAAGTGTGCTGCAGCCAAGCGGTTTTCATTGTGTTGTAATCACGCACATTTGTTGTCCATTAGGCATTTTTATTCGTTCACTTACGATGTGAGCGTGTTTGGATTGTTCTGAATACGCGGAATGTTTAGCTCCACTAAACATGCGCTCGTTTGACACATTTGCATATCTGTTCGCAGGACGTCTCGTAAACACGTTAATAAATTGCAACGGAATTTGAGAAAGTTCGGCCACGGAGCCAGCGGCTGATTCGATTTTGCTGCAAATCAGATCTAGAAGTGTTGCCGTGTGACCACATTACATTTTGGCTTGTAATTCTTGAAGCATGAGACTTACGTGCTGTATTCTATCACACAAAGCATAACTGGCCATGCTCACTTGTGCCTCTTCGTTGTTCTATACCTTTCAAAATGTATTCTTCTGAAAATGGATCTACTAATCTTCTCATTTTGATTATTAATGGAGTTTGTATGTACTTCTAGTATATGTGTCCATCTGACTGTGAGATTGATCAGAAGGAGAAATTAAAACTTCATTGGGAAACTATATTGATGGAGTGATTTGACAAAGTTTTTGATCAGTCCCCCACTTTCATTATTATTAAGCTATAAGTGTCTAGAAAGGACCTTGGCAGAGGTATAAACTTTGTTATTCAAGACCAATCATACTACCAGTACGAATACATTCCCTTAGCTGTTTTTTACTGGTCCAAATAGTTTTTCGATTTTAGGTGCAAAGTCCAGTTGTCCATTGGAAGTCCGACCAGGAACGGTGTGGTTGTTGGTTTGACATTTATATCAGCTCTCAGCTACATGCTGTATCTTCATGACCTTTTGTTGGGATTTCAGGAGGATGATTGCTGATGCTCGAGCAGAAAATGCTGTTCACTGTGTTCCTATCACCTAAGATTACCAGCTAAGCACCTCCCCATCCAACTGCAGAAGCAAAAGGCAAATAAGAACATTTAGCATTTTTACAGCAGTTATAATCTGTAGTTGAAACCTTTTTTATTCTAAATGTGTCGTGGTGGCTGGAGCTGCAGCCTTGCGGAGGTGCAACTCAAGGTATCAAATCATCATCATCAAATGTGATTCCGTAGCAAGGTGAACATACAGTAGGCCTATATATACTCACAGCTGTTCTTTTCAAGGGCTTCCAGACAGTCCGTCACTCATCCTCAACCCCCCCTCATGCTGGGAACGTGTAGTGAGTGTATCCTTCCATGGGCCCGGCTGTTTAAATTAATTATTAGTTTTATAGCGAACCCCGAGGCCCTGCACAGGCAGCTAATCCCTGTAGAGGGCTAATCCGACCCCGTGTTACAGAAAATCAATGCTGGTCTTTGGTGTTGGCATGCCATCAGGGCACGGGGACACATGTCAGACAGGCCTCCTGATTTTTTCATGAGGTGTGTTTTTGAAGTGGTACAGCCAGTGGAGGATGCTTCGAGGTACCCAGAATTGAAAAGAATATCCGGAAGCGAGGAAAGAGTCTGGAAGACCAAATTTCTCATGAGGTGATGGTGATGCAAGTGTGCGAGGTTTTGTTGCGCACCGTGTTAAGTCTTTGGGTAAAAGTTGAGTTCTATAGAAATGTGCATTTATAAAGTTTGTAATATTGTACATTTGTGCCAGTGCAACCTGTATTTTTCATATCGCATGCTGGTAATTTCTGTTAGTAATCAATTTTTCGCTGTTGGATAAGGAGAGCGACTTTTCTATATGAACCACGATTGACCTACTGGCAACCTCTGAGATGATGGATGTGTGGTGGAACACTCACCCAGCAGTCATCAAGGATTTGCGGGGATTTCGCTCTTGGTGATTGACCGCAGATCAAGTAATTTGAGTTGTGTCACACAGGCTATGTTCAGTGGTGCTAAATGCCAGTTTGGTGAAAAGAAAGGATCGGGGCAGTCATTTTGAAAATGTCAATTTGTGTCTTTTCAGTAATGCATCTCTCTTTTTGCCACTCGAGATGGCAGTGATACAGGCAGTCTGTGTTTTGAGATGAGTTTAATATCTTGTCAGATTTGATCCATTTTTAAAATTAAAACCACGTTCTGCTTTCCTTTATTTTGTCAGGATTTAATACCATTCAGGGAACATGTGAATATTTCTCATTTCACTGTCTCATTTCATGTTTTTAACTGTCTGTCAGTAATTGGATGAGAGAGGAGGGGGGGGGAGAGAGAGAGAGAGAGAGAGAGAGATCTGACCCACTCTCCTACTTTTCTTTCTGTTTGCACCTCTCATTCTTCCTATTAATTTTGGATTACCGGCTTTCTCTCCCTCTCACTGAGACTGGCAGCTGAAGATAATAGCTTTCATAATGCTTGGAGCTTCATTCCAAGCCAGTCTCTGTTTCTCTTTATTAGAGAACAAAAATGTAGAGCACCGGTCGTTGTATGTGTTTCCTCTGTCAGCAGATTAATGAGAGGAACAGTGCTGTCTTAAGCCTTTTTGTGACAGGCTTCAAAGTCCCTGTGCAGAATGAGTCACGTCTGTTCGTCTATGGAGTTCACACAAGCCGGCATTCATCTGCATTCCCACTGTGACAGTTCATTAAGGAGGCTCGCACATGATCACATGTATACGCTACAATTATTTGTTTAACACTGATCAGATGATTAGATGTGATCGCCGAGAGATCATTTAGGCTTTTGTGTGATTGAAACCAGACATTCAGCATATGTTGAAAGTATTCACATGGGCTGACTTGCACGTCAAGTTATTTTTGTGAAGTGAAACCTTCGTGATCCGATTGATCAGCAAAGTCTTTTAATAACCCTCAAATGTTTGCTTTAAAGTGGACCCCATTTCCAATTCATTTATCTGTGTGGACGTGATTAATAAATTAAGAATTCTTTATGAAAGATATGAGAATGAACAACTGTTTGAAAAAGTAGTGCGAGGACAATTTTAGCAGTGCGACAAAAGAGACTTAAGAAAGGGATGACCCAAGACAAAAAGTATGAATTGATGGAGATTCGAAAGACACTTCATGCGGCTGCTGCTTTTGATCGACTTTCCGATACATACGACTCCACCGTAAGGTAGATGAAGAAGAACGAAAAGCAAATATGTGATGTTTCTGTAGCTACAACATCTGGTGTGCATCTGCATGTTGTGTGAGACGCTAATATCTCTCATGAACAAACTGATACATTTATGTGGGCGCAGGATTGATATCAAATGGGAATTCCTGTAGATTCCCACATAATGAGATAGGTCCCTATATATTACCATAAAGGAAAGACAGGGTGACACATCTACAGGTACAGGGGGAATTATTCGCAGATACCCCTAACACCAGCAAATGCTGTTTGGGGTGACAAACACATGACAGGGACGCCTGTAGTTATTTGAAGAAAAAAGTGGCAAAGAGATGACTTCCACATTTTTATATTTAAGTACATATTTTACTATAATAATCAGCAGTAGCAACCCATATAGGCATGAACGCCCACATTAGATGCCAGTTTTGGGTCAAATAGTACTTTTTACCTGTACACAGACGGCAGATGATAAATTTGCTTCACACGTCTTTGATTACAGGTTTTGAGAGAGGAGAGATTTCCTTTGCTTTATGATTCTCTTTCCCATTCTGGCAGCAGTAGTAGCATTTAAATGGCCATTAACAACCCTTTAAGTGTCTGGGTCTTTTGAAATATGGATATTTGCTTTCCTCATTGCTTCAGAGTCACCGGAGTTACTTTAATGCCACAAATGTTGGTATTAATACGTTCCTTCACGAGCAGCAGGATCGCTGCGTGTCACCCCAGTGCAAAGGAGTTTGCCAATGATGTCTGATTAGGAGTGCAAGGAGAGATTAATAGATGTTTCTTCCGCTCGTTTGTTATCACTCTTTTAGTGCATTGACTGACTACAGCCTGTGATAAATAGAGGGAAGCCTGTGCATTTCCTGAGTGTGACATTATCTATCTACTCGTCAGCCCGGCTCGGTGTTGATGCAACGTCTCCTCTGACAGCACATCCAAAGTCAGTTGCCGAGTCCTGTGCAATTTCAGCAGCAGAGAGAAAGTTGTTTGGGATCTGCATTTTAATCCTGGCCTGTTTAATGTTTGTCCCCTGACAATCTGGGCCAGACATCATTTTAATGGTATGTACAGTGATAAAGCCAATAAAACGTCAGGATGATTGATAATCTGAGCATTATAGCAATATGACTTTCCTGTTCTCCTCTGCGCTCCAATGATGGTTTCCAAATTGAATTTTTTACGCGTGTGCGCGCGAGCGAGCGTGCGCACGTGCGCACATTCACATGGCCCGCACGTGTGCGCCTCTGCTAAATCTTCAGTGAGCACAAAACACAAAACCAAATCTTGTTATGTTCTAGTGAATCAGTTTTTAGTGCTTATGCAATACATTATTTCCAAAATAACAAACCATATCGGCTGAATAGATTAGCTCGGATTTTTTGGCCTGTTTACCCGATTTGTCTGGAAAATATGGATTGGAGTGGGAACAATTATAAGGAACATTACCATATTTCATCTGTTAAATAAATGATATGAAATCTTGCTTTCTTCAGGGTGTCAGAAGCCGTGAATGTATTAGGGAAGCCTCCGAGGCCAGTGCCTGTGTGTGTTTCATATCAAAGCTGGCTTATTTTAGCCTGCTGAGGATGGATAGGAGGTGGAACTGGGGGAGAGGATGGGATGCCGTCCATATCTCTTGACTCCTGCACTTGTCCAAACACAGGTGGACGTTGACGGAACACAGGCTGTGGTGCGGCAGTTGCATTTTTGTTACAGTTGAATTTTGTCATTGGGCTTCTGTCTGTGTTTGACATGTTCTACCCTACATGGATTTTGCATGATTTTTTTTGATGGGTTCATTTATTATTGTCTCATGCATGCAAAATACCTCAGTTGTTCTTTTAGGCTGTAGGATTACCTTGCCTCTTAGGGATAGAATCATATTGCGCCGGTTCATTGATTTATTGCTTGCTGTTTGCAATCCAATAGCAATTGGTTTGAGATTGACAACACATGTAGGGCTGACTTGTGCAGTCAGTGTCTCTGTGGACCTATGAAACGGCACCTTTTATCTTCAGCAACCTAACAGCAGTCCTGCCTCTCACTGGCAGTCATATAGAAAAGCTCTTTGTTTTATGTAAATGGTGATTGATGACATGTCTGGCACAGCCTGCAGTTTTTGACACAAAGTATTGATGGCTGCTCTCAGTGAAGTGTTAGTCCAGGTGACAGAGCAATCCATTTTAAGATGAATTACTCAGACAGAGTGAGAGAGGGGTAGAGAGGGAGAAAGACGCAGGATAGTCATCAGGACTTTCAGACTGGTATTTACACGTTGTAACTCTAGTTGCGATCATAAGCTTTCAAACACAAGTCTGTCTTTTGAGACGGTGCATTTGACATGGGTCATGTGGTCATTCTTGTACCAAGGATTACTTAGTGGGGTACAAAATAAACAGGAAAGCTACTTTGAAAGGGCAGTTTTTCGAGCTAAATCTGTATGATAATGATTTGTTATGGTTCTTAAGAAAAATGTCGATTGGAAATCTGCATTTCTGTCTGTAGTGTATTCTCTAATACAGTGCAGTCCAAGGACATTATGCTGGAAAAAAATGCTATTACTTATTTGGAAACCAATAGGACACACTGATTTCTATGTCTAATAAAATAAAATAAGTAAATAGATAAATAAAAGGAAACAAAATATTTTTTGGAAATATATGTATATGTATATATATACTGTATATATAAAAAAGTTAAAACGATGAAGCTGTATGTATTGTCTACCGTTAAGAATATTGCATGCTGGGATACATTCTAAAGAGTAGCTGTGCCAGTTGTGGTTGTTCAAGAGTTCAGCCTGTGTGCTTGTGTGTGTTTTGAGTAAAGTTTGGCAACAGTTGCTCCTTGACTTGTCCTCACATGACAAGTAGAGAAAAAGTAAGTTGCTGAAAAATCTACATTGTTTAGAAAATAGTTGAGCTACTGTAAAGATACAGAAAAAAGTAGCTAAGTTACTGGCTTCACTACTTGTAGCTAGCTAATCCCCAACACTGGTTAAAACCTCCCACTCCTCGTCACACGGGGAGAGACAAAGACAGTCTTTTCTCCCATGTAACGTTGACGCTGTGGAGCTCTGGATATATTTCCACCACAGTGTGTCTTGCCTCATCCAATCTAACAGCTACAACACCAGAGAAGAAGACAACCTGTCACTGAAAAGAGAAGAAATTGAGGTACGGTAACTGGGGTGTGCCAGGCAGGAAGCAAGTTATTAAAAACGCCTGCCTTTCAGGGGCGTCACGGCTGTAAAATAGGACAGCGGTGTAATTGTCACTGGGTGGCACATCCACTCGTGCCAGCATGCTCCGTGTGTGCAGGTTAAATAGAAACCTGCAGTGGTTGGTTGCCAGAGATGTGGTGACACCCGTGGCAGGCCTACTAACCTCTCTAACAGGGTCCTGTTAGCTCCATCCTGGGGTTCTAATGGGGCTCTGTTGCCTTATTTGCTCGCTGGGTTGAGCCGATTCAACTCCGCAGCAGGAAAACTGCTCCTCCTCCGCTAAATCTTCACCGACTTTGACAGTAAACTCAGGCGACTACCTCCCCTGCTGCGACGCTGACATTGCAACATCTCGTGTTACAAGCTTAATTTACTGCAAACTATCTATTTTTGTTGTGAGGTAACTAAATGAGAACATTAAATTAAATGGCGACACCCCGAGTTTGAAGCTGGTTATTTTTGACCATACCGTTCTCCTCTGGGTGAGAGGGGTCAGCACAAAGACGACAGTAAGCTTTTAAGAATAAAAGGTTCAGGTGCAATAGTTGACAAATCTTCCCCATTGCACAAGCTAAAGTTCAACTGTAGTCCAGGGGCGGAAGACACAGTACTGCCTTGGAATAAAAAAAACACACATACATTAACTCACTTATAATTCACTTAACAACCATGTAATAGATAGTGTAATGTGTAGTACATATTTTGAGTTTTTGGCTTCCCTGCACAGGCTTCTATCTAAATCTTGTATGGTTATACGTATGTATTTATTTGATAACAAAACGAGGCCCCTCCCATGACATGTCAGTACACACCTGTGTGTTGGTTAAGGCACATTTAACACCTGTGGGATTCAGCATTTACAGCCACTAGATTTGTTTGGGTTGGATAATGGGGCCAGGATCCTCCGGGGGGAACAGCATCGCCCGTAACACTGTCTAGCTTTGCGATGATGAATGTGAATTTACATTTGCACTATATGCTTTTTCGCTCATATAATGTAATTTCACTAATGGAGCCACAATCAAAGAGACATCTACTTTTAGATCTATCTGGTGGTGAATGTTCAAGGGACGAGGCAGCCGCAGAATACTAATGCTAACGATACGTCTGGAGCTGTGAAGAAAATACATAACAAAAACTCCTCCGAAAATGGACCTGGTGCTGACGTGTGTCTGACAGAACCAGATTTAACAGATGCTTCAAGGGGACCTTAACCCATGAAATCACGCTGTCCTGCATCCAAAGCCCCACCCTCTAACTGCTGTATAAATAGATTCTCGTGACAGGGTAATTCATCTCTGGCCATGAAAACATCAGCTTTAAAAGACAGCTCGCTGAGACCCTGTGCTTGTTAGAGGCCAGATCAGCAGCCCAGATGCCTGGGATGTAAACTCATGAAGAGAAGATTAATTTATCTGTCATCCCTGACTTTGACAGTTGTTGTAAATTTGACTCTGGCCTCTGCACATGGTGGGGAGGGCGGGGGGAGAAAGGGGAGAAGAGTAAAGATATGGAGAGGAGTGCGAAGAGGGAGAGCGGTATTACCGAGGGAGGGGGATGAGCGTGTGTCAGAAGATTTCAAACGCACAATACTGACAAGAGAACTCACTCACTCGCTGCTGGTGTGCACCTGGGCAGCCCACCTCTCCAGATGATGTGCTTGGAATCCTATTGTTAAGAGAACATTTGGCAGTGATTTCAACCCCTGCCAAACCCCTCCCGTTCGCTCTTTCTTCCAAAAGTACCCTTCCTCTTCCCCAATTTTTCTCCTGCTGCTCTTTTCAAGATGGTGGCCACATAAGGCACGCTGGAAAACGAGTAGCAGCAGTGTCAGGGAAGCCATTTGGGGTCTGATTGATGGTAGCAGGCGAACCACAGCGGCCATGTTCTCTGATCTCCCTATGTGCGAGCTGTGCATGGCTCGCTCTGAGAAACGGGAGACGTTTTTTGGAAACGTTGATGCCAGCGCCAGGCAGTTAACGTTCTATTCCTCGTCATGTACGTGTCAGAAAATAGATGAGAAAGTGAATTAACGATAGCGCGAGAGGAAAACATTTTAAATAGATCAGCAAAATAATTATCATGCACTGCAAATCATGAAATGAGTTGGATTAGTAATGTTCGTAATTCAGTTGGTGCACAGATTATTGAAGGTGCGTCATTTTTGGAGATCTCTAGTGTTGTTTTTTGGTCATTTGTTTACATTTAGTGAACCTTTCTCCGAGTTTCACTTTTGAAATAAATGAAATTTAAACAAATAATAAATAACAAATAAATACATGAAATTTAAATAAATGAACTAAATTATTAAGTATTTTGGTATTGTGAAAATCAAAATACACTTAGATTGATCGGCTATTTGTTGAAATATACAATTTATACTCTTCCACACTTAGCTTTGATTATTCGCTGCATCTCTTCAAATTTTTACAGCAAAGCGACATTTTAATTTTGCTTCCATTTTATATAAAATCATTATGAGGGCCAGGGAAGCTCCTGGGTTATATGTATGTTAATACGTGATATTTCCAGGTCAAAATGCGATACAGTGGGCTTTTAACAAGCGGGTAAAATAAAATCATTTTCACGTCAGGATTTGTAGTTGTTGGCCAAACGATTTATGTAGCTGGAGTGAGCTACTTGCGTTTCACACATTATTCAGTCCAATTAAATAGGAAGTGATTCTATATTTTCCACACGTCCCGTTCCCAGTAAAAATATCTTTTTTTGGATTTATAGAGGTACAGATGTGGATGTAGTTACAGCCGTCATCACAGATGCAAGACTTATGTTGTCTCCAAAGAGCCCCACTGGGCTTTTGGGTCTGCATAACAATTACGACGTCTCCTCTTGGCTTCGTTTGACCCGTCTGTGTTTCCATAGGTCTGCCACGAATGTCACCGCATTTCCAACAACCGCCCTTTCAACTGACACACACACAGTACATTACCAATTATTTCCTTTCTGAAGGTTTTCGGTGCCTTTGCTTTGAAATAGTCCACCTCTTTGTGTTGTCGTTCCTCGCGAGCTCGTGTATCAGGAAATCACGTCTGTTGGTTGTAAGTTATCATCAGCTTTTTACGTGTGATTGGACCTGGAGGAAGTGACAAATTTAGCCCAGGAGATCTTGAGCTTTTATTGCGGATTAGCATGCTAATAGGCCTTTGGCGTGATTTGACAGACCTCGTTTCCCCCACGGAGAGGGACAGCCTCGAGCCAAGGAGAGGGGTGAGGAGGGAAAAGCAGGGGGAGAGGAGTAAGAAATGGGCAAAGGGGTTTGAAAAAGGGGGTGTACTTCTGGCTGCAGGGGGGTAGTTGGGCGATGAGGGTAGGAGATATTGCCAATTAGCATGTGGAAGAAAAAAGGTTCTGACAGGAGAGGTAACTCAGTCATGACAAATATGGTGACTTAACAGTCCCTCCCCCTCCTCCCCCCTTTGTCTGTCAGAGCCCACAGCTGTGGACTTAAGAACTCCTTTCACCTAAAAGGAAATCAAAAGATAATCCAGAGTTTGATGTTTGAGGTGAAACTTTTGAGCGCGAGGGGAAAAGGGGTCACCGGTGGATAGGGCAACGGGTTTAAGCTGTAAACCCTTAACAAAGGGTTCCGACAGAGTGAGTTCCTTCCAATCTCTTTGAGTGTCTTTGGAAAGTTCTGAGCAACTTCTCCGTGCATGACTAAACCCACGGAAGAATAGAGAGATAAAGGAAATCACTGGCTTAAAATCGAAACTTTAATTTCCCTATGAAAACAAATTCGCTGGTATCCTTAGAGGGGGGCGGAATCCAATCCATTCACCTGTTCCGTGTTTGTTACCAATCCCCTGGATGGTGACTGGCATGCCTTCCTCCCAGTTATTGTTGCGATTGTCAGCATGGTATTCAAAGAGGAAGATGAAAATGAGTGAAGATTTATCTGTAGAAAAACCTGATTCAGCTCGTTTTTACTCCAAATCGCTTTGGTGCAAGTATGCATTGATGTTCGGCAGGAGAGTTCAGGGGACTGAAATGGGGCTCGTCACTTTGCTGTGCTGTACATTGTCTCTCACTGATGGAAAATGGTAAACAACGGCTCCGATCAGCCTTTTATGGTTTTATTGAACATTAATGCATGTTTCAGAAGTGAAAAACTTATACAAGCAGTTTTCACGATTTTACCGCAACGTGCTAGGCAGTCAAGTCATTATCCAAGATCTGTGCCTGCCAAAAGCAGGAGTTTTCAGGCGGTTTTTCGAAATTTGTTTAATAATTAGAATATATAATACAAAATCTGTTCTTAAAAGTATACATAATGCCTAAAATTCCGATTTCTGTAACGTTACATAGGCAGGTAAAACTCGTCAACTGGAAGCGAATAAGAATGGCTTGACCATCTCTTGACCGCGTTTCATTTCAAGGACAAAGCTGCAGTGCATTAGCTGTCTGTGTGAGGAGATAATACCTGCACTGATGATGGCAGCTGACCTTGAAGAGCTTAGATGACAATAACCTTGCTATCATCCCTTGAACTCCAGTCCTCCCGGCCAGGTGCGGGTACGCACATACGCACACACACAAAATGATCCATATTTTACTTGCAGAAACCCACATGACCTTTCTTCATTCCCTGACAGTTCCGTGCAACTGGTGACAGCAGTATTGCTTTAAAGCACATTTGCTTACCATAAGAATGTAATTTTCAGTGATAAGGTCCTGGAACTTGGCAGTGACTGTGAGGGGGGGGAGATCTGTTGTTTTGTGCCAAATCTCCAGTCCTGGATGATCTGGGGGCTCGCCCTGGGGGACAGCTCTGGGCGGAGTGGGCCAAAGTAATGTCATCCTGTGAAAAAATGATTAATCTGTCTGCCCCCCCCCTCTCCGCTACTTGTATCTTTTCTTCCACAAAGAAGGCAGGATACACAGCAAAATGCAGTCAGATAAATGCCTCGGTGGTTTACATGTAGATTTCATTTATGCCACATTAGGCTATCGCGAAATCAGCTTCATTGTTATCGTTAAGAAGTAATTGAAAATTGAGACGAGGGGAATTAACCTATATATTTGTTTCATTTTGAAGTAACAAGGCATTAACTTCATGGTCTTTATTAAATTTTCGCTGGTGTATACCTGTAACAGGTTCATCTGGTCGTACAGAAACAGAAAGAGCTCTGCTGGGCTGAGGGGGATCTCTGCAGCCTTTGAGGGCCCCTCTGCAGTGCACATAAAGTACCCAGAGTGAATATCAGAGCTGAGAGCCTCACCATAAATACCCAGGTCAGAGCTGTCAGCCTGAGCACTCCGCTCTTCTCTTTTTAGTATTAATCCACTCATCGCGGTGAGAGTGAGCGAGCGAGCGGCGAGAGCATCAGATACGGGGTGAGAAAGCCTGGTATAATACAGTAACAGAGTGGAAAAGTAGGAGAAAAACATACTCTGAAGTGTGTGTGAATCCATAATAGCACCACTTAATGACACAAACTATCTTCCCTTGCTGTCGGAGAGCGGCTAGGCTTCCTCCGAGCCTCCGAGGGCCCTCTGTTACAAAACAGAAGACAGTAGGGCTTTGACAGCTCCAAGTGTCTAGGGCCAGGGAAATAATTGATAGCAGGCTGCCTGCATCCAAGGTCCTTTAGCAGTAATTGCAAGCAGAATCTGACTCTCTGATCTCACCAGTGGTATTGGCTATGCCAGAACAGCCTGGCTTTGACAGATTGCCTTCCTGCAGTAATAACTTAGGCATGTTCCCCGTTTTCTCACACAAGGCCATAGAGCGCTGTCTCCACCACAGAACCAGCCCAGAATCATCAGTGATTATTTTAGATGTGTATTTTTCTTTTAGCCTTTGGCAGATTTTCTCTGACAGGACACTCTTAAAATAATGGTTTTGCCTGCAGCTAACTGCCTAATACATTGTTTTCCACTCTGTGTTGTCTATAAGGCAAAGTGAAATTCCTCTTCTTCTTTTTTTCTCTTTGTCTTTTTTTTTTCAAAACACTGGTGATACAATTGCGTTGCACATATGTTAACATGTACAGAAAACATTCAGTGGAACTCGTGAAAAAAACCCAAATCAAATATAAGTTAAAAAGTTAACCTTTTATGTCTAATCGCATTGTGAAATCACCAGGAATTTTTTCCCAGTTTATGTTTTCACCTGTATCTGTCTGGCTTATCTGTTAGTTGACAGTATTTCAAAAGTTATGAATTGATTTTGACAACTTGGTGGAAGGGCAGAGCATGACCCAGGGAAAAATCCATAAAATTTTGGTGGCTATCCAGATGAACGGTTGGATTCAGAAAAAAAAAAAACATTACAGAGCAGGGTGAACCACGAGACAAGACAAGACAGGAAAAAGAAAGCCTATTTTGCTTATCTTTAATTTAACTACAGTAAGTCATTACTAAACTTAATGATGCTAAAATTAAAATGCCAAAAAATTCTTTTTGTTTTTAACTTATTAATTTCTCTTCATTGTAAACACACTTTGAATTACATTCATTACATTTTACATTCATTACATTGGGAGCTGCTTTTCCAACATTTATTTATTTGTTTTTCTTCGGGCTAACATTTTGCTCAGGAGTCGGCCTTGGTGGAGGTATGCACACTTCTAGTTGAAAAACTATACAATTAATGTGACCCACCAGTTGTGCTCCAAAAATCTTTTAGATTAAAAACCCCCCGACCCTTTCTGTTGCTATGGTTCTTGGCCTGAATGACAGGCTGAGGGCTTTATGGCCTTTTGAGGTATAGTCCTCCTCCCCTTGCCTCCCCTCATCTCCTTGTCTCCCCTCCCTCCTCCTCTCTTCTTCTCTCACTCTCCGTGACACTCTCCCATGCTCACTGTCTGCACTGTAAAGCACTCAGGGATTTATTGTCAGCTGGAGTTTCCTTGATGGGGTGTAATAATACTGTGCCTTTCTCACCCGCTAAGGTGGTAGAATCCCCTCCCTCTGCCGATGAGAGGACCCCTGCGGGCTGCCCTGTGTGCGCCTGTGTTCCGTGGCAGACTTATAAGCCTGGCAGCTCCACCCCATGGCTGTCCAAACAAGGTTTCTCAACAGGCGCCCACATCAAAAAGAGCAGTGAACGGGGGCTGCAGGAAAGCGAAACGGCAGGATGTTGCCTTTAGTTATTTATTTATCGGGCTTTTCACAAACAGAAGAAAAGAGTTAAAGGCATGTGAGCTCTGTTGGCGAGGTCAGCTTTTTTTTTTGTTGAGTGTTTTGGCAGTAAAACAGTGGATTCTTGCTACTGCTAATTACAGTCGAGCAGTTTTGTGCCAGAAATCATTGTAGGCAGGCCTGATGAGAGAGTAAACACTCAACTGATTTCTGAATGAAAATCATTAAAGGAATTGAAGTGTAAATAGACACGATCCCCTTGACACCCGCAAGTAGGAAATGTGATACTGTGGTTAGTACTTTACTGCCAGTGTCTGCCAGTTAATCTAATTTAATGTTTAAATAAAGGCTTAAATCGATGCAAATAAACATTAGCAAATGAGTCTGGGAATAACATGTGGGAAAGATATCAAACATAATGTGAAAAAAGCCGGGAGTCCTTAAATGCCTTGAAGCAGGCTCGCGGCTCAGCGTGCGAGCTGCAGAGGCGGCTGCTCGATTTTATAAATAGATACTCCCTTCACAAACGTGCAATTAATAAAAGATCTTTTGAGCGTTTTTAGAACAACGGACAGTATGAGGAGACGGCCAGTCAGGTTGGGGAAGGATAAACCTGCCCCTAAATCCACTCCCTGTGTGAGAGCTCGGTGGCCAAGATAGATAGGAGCTTCACGCCGCTTTGAAATGTCTAAACATAGAGGTTTTAGAGGTGGACGCAATGTGAAAATGTAAATAAACTTTATAGGATCTCGGGGGTCAGGCCGAGGTTGGATTTATGGCTTTGGCATTCACC
>OMNV01016118.1:2818-49239 GCA_900303265.1 Brotula barbata | reverse complement strand
GCAGGGGACACATTGATGGAATGTGAATGTCAGCGGTCTCTTTATTTACTCTCCATATAAAACACTGAGCAGTAATTAACAGGAGGAATCCTCCCTAGCCAGGTAATTGACTGTTTCCAACACTTCATAGCTGAGCCTGTGTGTGCGTGTCCCAGAAAAAGACAGAAATTGTATATGTATGCATTTGCATGTGTGAGTGTATTAAAAATGAACTCCTTTATATTCCAGCCCTCCCCTCCCCTCCCTGCCTCCATACCTATAAGGATAAGGGTCAACAGTGGTGGGCACAAGCACTCAAACGCTTCAGATTTCTTTATGAGCACATTAACATTCAAGCTTATTCATTATCAGTAAGTGTAGTAAGATGGACCACATGGAGACCTTGTGCCACCATTACAGAGTGCCCTGTTAATTTCAGCACGTGAGAGGAATGTTTGTTAAAGCTCCAGGAGGAAGAGGCTTCTTTGTCAACAGGGACATCTTTGTCTGTCCTGCATCAGTCCTTGAAGGAGTTATAAACCTGACTTGGGTCCTGGGTTTAGGTTATATTATATCAGTCAGTAGGGGTCACGGGTCCTTTGATTTAAGTACTCAGATGCTCTGATTGCATTTTGAGCTTTGACTAGTCATCGTTACTTGTTTACTATTAAACATGTCAATTATTAATATCTGTGTTGAAATTGTTGACCCTAAAGACACAATTGACCACATATTCTGAGTGGATCCTGGCCCGGTCCATTCTGCTGCTGCCAAGCTAGTGGGAGGGGCTTGTGGAGGTAATTAGCAATGTCTGACCTCCACCAGAACAGAGGACAGGACTGTGGTGCCCCGAAAACTGAAACTGAGGTAGAATTCAGATAGTTTTAACATAATGATCAGTTTTGATGATGAGGAGGGACCACTTAAAGTATAATTTGAATATTTGAGTTATGATGTCAGCCCTTAAATTTGACACTCCATAGTTCTAGAATATTCCTGATTTCAATCCATTTTTTTCTCTTATTTTTTCTTGTTACTCCTGATGCTGATGTAGCAGTCAGTCAGAATAATGAGATGCCCCCTTTGTCATGTTTTCAGCAGCTTTAGTGCTGAAACGGACCATATGCTCTCTCCTCCTCACAGGGGATATTAAGTTAATGAGATGCTCATTAGACTGTTTTAATTGGACTGCATCTTCGCTAATTGATTTTTGTTAATTAGGGTTGACTGTTTTGTGCTAATTGTAATAGCTTAATTTATGTTAATTGATTCTAGCCAGTTGTGTGCCAAGTTGCAATGGCCCCAACGACAGCAGCAGTGTAACCAACACGGTTTGGACCAAAGGTGTGCCCACAATTAAAGCTCCTCAGAGACATGCCATCATCAAAGTAATTAATGTTAATTAGCGTGTAAACAGTTCCAGGAATGGCTTGGCCTTTGCTGTTTATTCACTGCAGTGACATGGAAAACAACGTGCAGCAGTTATTGGGCTTCAGGGGATGAAGAAATTAATTATCCTCTCAAACCTGTAAATAAATAAATAAACGTTTAATGGTAATGCATTGGCGCTACATCAACCTGATGCTAATGAATGCATTCAACAACACGTTAAATAACATACATACGTACGCACAATGCAACTTGAAGACCATTAAGTGAACAGTCAATAAACCAAAACCACAAATATTTAGTGAGGATTCCACAATGGGATATTATTCCATATGAACACATTCATATCAAAAAGGTCTTAAAGAACAATTATACCCACCAGGACAGTAATTCCCACATGCATGCATTTTTTGGAACATAAATATAAACAGAATTCCACCTGAGATAAGTGATGAATGCAGTGAGTTCAGTCATCCGTCCGTTGTTTTTTGGGCAATCGGAGCCTCTCTGTGCAGAGGAACTGTTCCATTTCAGAGATCTGGGTTCTCAGAGATGACTGCTGGTCTGACCTTTCTGGGGAACCGAAGGGAAGCCAGGCAGACTCCGAACCCGGAGTGGCAGCCGAGACAGAAAACCTGCCACACCTGGTACAAGGCACCATCATCATCATCGTCAGCTACTTTCAGCAGCTTTTCAACTCATTTGACGATTAAATTTCAAAACTTACTTATGACTTTTCCTTCCTTTCCGTTGCTGTCATGACTGAGACAAACATTACAACTGTGATATCGATATAAAGTAAACTTGATTTCCCTTCTCAGATTCTAGCTCGACATGATCAAGCCTGGAAAACACATTTTAAATTTCCATTACTTTTCCTGAATTTTAATAGCCGTAGAGACCCTGTTTGTTTCATGAAGCACTATTTCACTGGGGGAAAGTATGCCAGAAAATAAAAACTCCAATAATCACAACCAATTCATTTTTCTCTCAAACTGTAAGTTCATCTGCCACAACGAGCACTAAATGGACCTGCGGTATCGAATTTATTTTGTTTGTGGGTTACACAGGTACAAAGTTTGCCAACTTGCGGGTGAGCAGAAAATGATATAACTTCCATTTTGGTGTAAACCCTTTAAGATGAAATGAGCATTATGGGTAGCAAAAGGAGGTGCATGACCTTACCCTGGAGCGGCGTGTCCTGACAGTCTGTTCACTGTGTTGGAGGAGGCGAAGACGGGAAAAGAATTGATCGACTGAATTCTGCTCACCTGAGTGAAAATGATATCAAAGAATAGAAAGAACGCAACAGATGCTTTACTTTAAAACCTGTACGGACGAAGCACAGAAGACCTCTTTCAATCAAATGGTTCGAAACCTGATGTGTTGATCTAAGGGAGAACCAGAAAATATAGCAGCTGAAGTGGGAAAAGTGTGCATGCATTACTCTACGTCTGCGTTGGTGCCATGACAAATTGGTGCGGAAAAAATGCAGAATCGGTAGATAGCACCTCGGTACCATAGATATAGAACAGAACCAGTTTCAATAGTTTTGATTTGGAAAAGTGGCTTGAGTGAACTCTGTTTTGTGGTCCTGGGAAATTTAAGGCTTTGGCCCTTGCTGCTGTTTGTTAACCTTTCTGACCAGTTTTCTCTTATCTCTTTTCTCATGATGCACTAAATCTCCATGAATAACCGGCACCTGGATCTTATTAAAGAGAGCGACAGTTTGCGGTGATGGTGACAAGAGTGCTTGACAGTGTGTGGACAAAGTAAGGGAAAAGAGAGAAACGGCAAGAGAACGGTGAAAGTGAGTGAGAGAGCGAGATGGATGATGAAGTGTGAGAGGAAAAGAGAGAGAGAGAAAGAATGAAGGGAAGCATAAGGACTGAGTATGTGAGAGAGGAGAGGGACTCAAACATCATAAGGTAAATTTCCTTCCACAGGCCATTTATTCTGTCTGTCTGCTTGTCTATGGGACATGTCCATGAACGGAACATACATTAGCAATGTCCTTTCATTCAACACTTGGCTTAATATATCATTAGTGTTTTAGACCTCTGAAATCTTCCTCCGATATACTTTACATTCCTTGAAATGTGTTGGCCTGAGGAAATAACTGAGTTTTTTGGCCCACAAAAATGTTGAAAAGCCAGTATATTGTTTAGTTTTTATGAGGACATACCTGCTTGACAGAGAAGATATATTTGTTAAGCTTAGGCACACATTTCCCCCCGAGGTTAACTTGGACATATTTTGCAAAACGCTGAAACTCAGTATTGGTGGAACAGGGAACGACCTTAAAGCAAAATATACAATTTTTCAAAGCAAATATGGGGTCATTCCCTGCAGTAGTATCCAACTTCCTCAGAGTTTGTTCAAATGTTTCTATGTGAGCATCACAAGCGGGCTATTTCCTGCTGTTCAGCATCAAGCTGTAACAGAGAACACTGCTGCTGCTGCTGCTGCTTTACTGTAATGAAATGTACTTGGACTTGGAAATGAAATATAAGCACGCTGACAGTTTTCCACATAGCTGTGAGTTGAGCTCATATAGTGAGGAATCATTTTTAAGTCTTATACATAAATGTATAAATCTATATATGCATGTACATCATCAGCGCTGTTTTCCTTTTGATTCCCATTACAGAGGGATCGCCTTCAAACTGGCCTCTGCTCCGTGTCCATGTAAGTTGTTGCTGTGCAGCGTTCATCTGGAGTTGAATGTTATTTCTACATTTTCGCTTTACACTGTATTTGTCTTTCACATTTCAAGTAAAAACCTGCACAACAAAAAAAATCTAGACAGGACCATAAATTTTGGTTGGTGATAATCAAATTTCTGCCTATAAACCGCAAACGAGGCCACAAAACGGTGAAAGAGCAATTTCATCGTTTCATTTTTGTGAACGTGAAGGATTTTCAAAGAACCATTATAAATTTTTATTTTCTAGAGTTAATCATTTTGCAGTGAAAAAAAAGAGAATGATGTATGAAATAAGTCTCCAGTCATTTGTTTTGCTTCAAGGTGTATCATTGAAGTCAAAGAGGGTAAGTCATAAAATTACATAAAAAGCAGTACAAGGCGCCAGAGGAAACATGTGCCACAATAACTGAAAATCATTCAATAAACCTCCCTGGTGTTATTTACCTGTGTAACATTACTAATACCTCGATATCAGGTGTACATGATATGGTTCCGTGAAACCTGGCATGGAGGCGAGCTGCTGTCTATTTAAGAGACATACGTTAAAATTCTTCCTGCAATGTAAAAGCAAAATAAATGTTCAATGCTTTAAGAGAGATGGTCTTTCTTTCAGGGGGTGAGGTGTGTGGGTGTGTGTGGGGGGGGGGGGGGGTGAGAGAGATCAAATCAGATCAGATCAAAAGGCTCCTTTTGAATAAACTGACTAATCAATGAGCGAGATATCAGATTTATTAGTCACTAACATGTGGCACCAAATGCAGGTTAATCACTCAGATTTCATATAATTCACCATCAGGCTGTAAGAGGTCTTAATTTTTGTTTTATGAATGATCTACCCAGCATGCTGTTTAGTAAATACTACAGAGACATCTCTTTATAGTGCTAAAAAATGTTGTCCATATGAATGCCTTAACAAGGGTACACAACACAGTTTGGTCTTAGAAACGTGAATTCTGTGTTCTTTTGGAATTACTCCCAAGAGTTTAAACAAGGAGAAAGTTGAAGAATCCACATTGTAATAAATTCTGAGCAAGCCAATGAGATGCTGTGTGCTCAGGAACAGGTTCTGTAACTCACCATGTTTTCTGCTGCTGTTTCATGGAAAGTCTCTCTGATAGCATTCCACTCAGCCTCATGATGCCTCTTCAAGGAAGCTGCAGGCCCAGAGACACTAGAGGCATTCAGCAGATCTGACGCTTTGGTGCTCACAGGGGGGACTGTGAGGAATGAGGTGAGTTGGGATAGTAAAAAGTAAAGATGAATGATTACGGGTGATGTGGATGTACCTTGTGAGAGACACCACGATCATATCGGAGCTAAGCAGATTGTATAAACACAAATATTACCTTTGTTAAACTTGTTGAGGAACATGGGTACTTTATTTGGAGAATCTCCACAGACTCCACTGGACCGAATTGGATTTTGCTCAGACAAAGAACATCCCTGGGTAAATAAACACAAACACAGGGCACAATTAATGACCAAAATACACATCATTTATCTTGCAAAAACTGTACACATGGGTAAATGTACCATATTTATAAAATTAGTGAAGATGACAAAGACACACAAAAGACACAGAAACCCTGTTAACCACCCTTAACTTCTTCATGATGACACCAAGATTTGGCATGTGTTTTGTGTTACCTTGTTGTTTCTAAGCCTACGTAGGGCCAAGGCGGAGTTGTTCTGTGATCTAAGTCATTATTGAATTTCTATCAATGCAAAAATGTGTCAAAATGGCATTTTTTTTTTACATTCATACATTTGACCATGACATTTTGCTCATTCATAGCTGAGATCTGGAGTCATCCAGGAGTGTCAGGATCATGCAGGTTTAACTCTGTTATCTAAAGAACTCAAATTGATGTTTAACCATGATGGAGACTTGCTAGTTCTAAGTGGTTTAGAATATATAGTCAAACCAGAGAATGCCCAGATTTTAAAACAATTAAGTTATTGAGTGGTATAAATCCCAGGCTTAAAAACAAAAAATTCAAGACAGACTATTTTTCAAACTATAGTACCTGGCCATGGAAGCTGGAGATGTCAGACTTAGTTGTGCAGCTCGTAGTCTTTCGCTGAGCACTGTCCCATTCCAACATTAAACTGTCCTTTTTCCTACAATCATCACTATCCATTGGCTGCAGTTCTTTTGCTACATGTCGCTTGTCACATTTTGGGCTGATAATCTGTGACAATGCATCATTCTCATCAACTTGAAGGTCAGACAGCTGCAAATCAATTTGACTTTTAGTCGACTTTGCATCTTCTGTCTTTGCATTTTCCGTGGGTTCTGGCGAACTGCCGGTTTCCACTCGAGAGTCAAAAATGCTTTCGTTATCCTTCCCGATGTCAGCACAAACCTCACTGAGAGGACTTCCATCCACAAAATCAGGCTTTCCATTAGGAGGATGGTCAGTCTCAGAGGCACAGAGGTTTATGTTTGACTGATTATTCTGCTTCTCACAGGAACTAGAATCAGATTCCAGTGGCTTCTGCTCTAAGATTTCCAGAGTTTCATTTGGTTCAAACATTCTTTTCACTGACATACATTTTTCAGCCATGTTTTTCCTGTTGACAGTACTGTTAGAAGTATTACAGGAGTCTAACTGTGTGTCTGTTGTCATACTGCCAACATTGTCAGATTGAGAAGATGACATTGCAGCACTGGTGTGAGTGCTACATATATTTGACTGATTCAAGAGTTGTGAAGATTCCCCGTTCAAATCTACAGCGATTGTATGCGATACGTTCTCTACAGACGTTTTCACACAACCCTGTGGGATTACATCTGATGACTGATTAAGTGACTCCACATCATGAGTGAAGGTTTGGATCCCAGCGCCAACAAGGCCCTGCACATCATGACAGAGAGGGTGAAGCCTGTGACTGACGTTTTGGAGTGTGTGGAGCGGACTGTCCTTCGTCCCAATCCTCTGCCCATTATCCACATGGCTTAAATCAGCATCGTTCTCACTGACTGTCTGAGGGAGAGACTGTGAACCGTCCGCAAGTAAGAGTGACTCAGTGCTGTTTGTGGAGTCAATGCCCTGCAGTGTACTGCTCTTCTCTCCATCTCTGTGCTTTTTATCACTAAATGTCTCCGCTGGTATCTTTGTTTCTTGTATGTTCATGGCTGTTCTTTCTCCTTTTTCATCTCCATCCTTTCTTTCTCCCTCCACTCTATCTTTTGTTTCTGTTCCAGGCTTTCTGGTATCATTGAAATATTCCGCTGAACCTTGACCATCCTCTCGTGTCTCTGCTCTGCCTGTGAGGCTTTCTCTCATTTCTCCAGTGCTCCGTTCCTCTTTTATGTCTTGTCTGTGGACGTCTTGTATTCCTTTGTCCTTTGTATCATTCTGTCCTTGTATGCCACTCATCCCCCTTTGTTCTTGCTCATGGATTCCTCTGCTACTTTCTTCTTGTAAGTCTATGGCTCCATCATCAGACCTTTTCTCTGGGCTTATAGCTGTAGCTGTAGAGAAATATTTGTAAATGCAATCTGAAGTAACATCAAGATTACTCTCAGTTCTGTGAGACTTTGGTGTGAGAATGAACTGGCTGTTGGTTCCATGTTGGGTGGTACAAATGTTTGAAGGGATATGGGATTCTTTACATTGTGGTTGTTGATGACAAATTAAAGACTACTCTCCTGAAAAATAAATAAATAAATCACAAAGTATATGTTCTTAAAATAACTGTTTGTTATTTGTCATTGAGAGAATGTGCTTAATCTTAATCTTCTATGTACTTCATCTTTGTCAGATTAAAATAATAAAATCATCTCTAAATCGCATGTCCGGTCTGCGTCTGTGTTTATATTTTGCTGGCTGACCTGGCGTGATCACAGATTCTGTGACCACCAGATGGTCTAGTTCTCCGATATGAGAGGACGAAAAGTTCTGCAGACTGCAAAAGCCAGACGTATAAATACTGACGCTGCAGTCACTTCTTATCTGTTTAGAAAAAAGAACAGACACTTGCTGAAAGGCCAATTGCTTCTTTTTCACATTTTTTAAAGACTGACTACTGACTTACACTGAGAAGATGTTTTAATTTTCACATATTTAACCCATGCTGGCTAAAGCAAATGTACAATACTTAATATGATTAAAAGTTATTAATTATTAGCTGCCTTATGTGTGTATATCTGTCACTGATGCAGTACCTTAGCAGGACAATATAATCATACTCACATAAACTTACATCTGTCATTTATCAAAATTGTTTAGTTAACTAATGACCTGAGTGATTGGAGTCTGTGAGGACCCAGCACGAGGTAAATCAACGTGGAAGCCGACCTTACTGCTTTGTTCTGAGAACAAAAAAAGGCATTTTGACATGACTACACTCATTTGACGCTACGTCACCACATACTGTTCATTTGGTATTTCAGTAAAATATCACCGAAATGGTGAAATCGCTTATTTTTACTTACGTTTTAGGGTCTCCATGTTGCAGTCAGTATCCATGACGGAGTCCTCTGTGAAGACTGTTTGGGGCTCAGCATCCTTTTTCTGGCATATCTCTCTGATCTCTGTTGAACTGTTGAGTCTTTCTTTCACAAGAAGCTTCGTCTCATTCTAAGAACCAGAAAAATGGTTTGATTTTACTGCAGAGCTTTGTGAGATAAACTGAATTGTACTGTTTTATATTACACATAGTAATCGCATAATTTAAGTGTTTTTTTTTTGTTTGACGAAAGTTGTTGTAGACGTGCCAGAATAATAAATAGAATCTGATCTTGACCAAATTTGCCAGATTACTTCAGAAGACATTACTAAAAATTACACAATATTTCTGGACCATTTAAAAGATTTTTCCCTGGGCTATGCCCCATCCTTCCACAAAGTTTAATCAAAATTGACTGAGGAGTTGCTGAATAATCCTTACAAAAAACAAAGCCTAAACAATATAGCTTTTGCATTACACACTAACTTAGATGCATGAAAACTGAATGAATTAACCTGTTTAAGTCAGTGATGAAATATTTTCAATTTACATCTGTGTATCTATGTAAATAAAGGGATTACTCCACGTCGTATCTGGTGCCCTGCAAGCCTGTGTGCGTTGTATGAGTTGGGCAGTCTGCAAAAACTACCAACCAACCTTCTATGCTGGTATTTCCACAGTGTAATAAGTAGACCAAACTTTACAACTATGTTTAACTAAATTTGACAGGTAGACTTAAAAGAGTGATTTGTAAAAAACTCTCTTCACCCAAAAGTATGAGAGAGGCATATTTTTGTTTTATTCAAATTGAATTAATTTTACTATCCTGTTGTCAGGTAAAATAACTGTGACCAGATGTGCAAAAAAAATCAACATATAATGCAAATCAGTTGGTTGAAGTGGCCAAACGTCTTATGTG
Source organism: Brotula barbata (assembly GCA_900303265.1). Lineage (NCBI taxonomy): Eukaryota > Metazoa > Chordata > Actinopteri > Ophidiiformes > Ophidiidae > Brotula > Brotula barbata. The sequence goes on along the minus strand of OMNV01016118.1, from coordinate 39,790 downwards.
ATAGTACAAATGTTTGGTAGTAACACTAACTGTAAGAGAGGTAACAATTATTCTATGGCAGATGGCCATAGCAACGCAAAGTGTCATGTCTCGACTCCCATTACCTAGTTACTTCAGATCATAGTGGATTTTGAGTAAGTACAAAAAAAAAAAAAAAATCCCTTAACAAATACCATGACTTTTCCAAGACAATTACATTATTGTATTGTTTTCAAAGATATTTCCACGCCTGGTAAATTAATAACTTTTCCATCACAGGATCACAGAAACCTTAGACAAATGGCAACAAATGACCACTATTATATGGAAAATATTAATTATTGCTGATCAAAAGTTTTCACACCGCAATCTAAACTAACAATTAGTTCATCAGTTATTTTTCTCCAGTGCTACCTCTTTGTCTGCGGAGGCCTTGGGTGTAACGTGGTCCTCCATGAGTCGGGCCATCTTGTGTTCTACTGCCGTGCTTTTCTCTCGCATCGCCACATGTTCTCGCTTAAGGGCCTGCAGTAAAATTAATCACCCATAGGATTTTTAATGCAATACTAAATTTTTATGTGTTTACTTAACCTGAACAGAAGGTCTTAAGCACTGCAGAGACAGGGAGAGAGAGAGAGCAGTTGCCAATACAAATCAATAAGGTTGTGTCATGTTAATAATGATCTTAATAATTGAAAGAATAGTTGAATTAAAATTAGAGGAGCAAAACAACAATAAAACATATGGTCGTCAATGGTGAATAAACACACCATTATTCAGTTTCAGAGTGGACTGTATGTACTAATGTGCACTTTGTGATTTTCAACCCCATTCATCACATTTATGGGCAGAAACGACAAATGTCATTTATTTCTCCCCTTGTATACATTTATTTTGTAATCATTTAAAAAGACTCTCAGCTTTGTGAGACCAAAGGGTTAAAGAAGGTTTTACCTGGTAACAGACAACACATTTTCGATCATTGAATGTCAACCTGACATATATTATACTGTATAAATACAATTTATGATTGGGAAAAATCCAAACGAGAAATCCAAAACAATTGAAATAACACCACCGAATTTACAATGACTTTTCATGATTTATCACATCTACATAGAAGCCAGAATTCTATTGCCTATTTCTGTACAGTGCACTGTCAGTGTCTTATTCCTTGCTTGTCTTGTTGCATTTAACCATCCTAAAAATAAGAAGCAGCCCACAGCTGCAGTGTAGCAACCATCACATACGCAGCCTAGTGCCTTGGTCAATGGCATTGGCAAGAGTAGCTAACCTAACCTAACCGCATGTTTTTGTTGGCGGTGAGTGAGTGCCCACAGAAAACACACAGTCACAGGGACAACATGCACACAGAAAGAACCTGAAGAAATGCATGTACGGGGATTAGAATGTGATTCACTGCAACAAACTAATGAACTAATCCATCTATCCATCCACACAAAGTGAATGAATAGCTTGACAACCTGCTGAGATGAGATACATTTACAATGCATGCCAAATCCAAATGACAAGAAAGCTTTGTAAGTCCCATCATTGGATGCCCCTGTCCAGATAATGCATACGGGTACAGATATCATCTTTTAATGTAAGATGTAATGTCTCTAGAATATCTACATTTCCCAGTCACATCTCAAAGCCCCCAAAATTATGTGCTATTCCTGTAATTCTTTGAAGGATGTAAATCCAGAATTTCATATGCTGGAGATATATGATAAGGTGGGAGAAAAATCTAATCACCACGTCTTAAAATTCAGATTTTAAGCAAGAGTGAGCTCAGAGAAAACTCTGTGAATTTCTACAGCTAGACATTTTATTGACTTTTGTAATCAAATGCCTTGGTCAAGAATACAACCCCTAAATGGTTATATGATTAATCTCACTGATCCCAAAAGAGCGATTGGTTTACTAGATCAGGTCCATAATACAAAATTCAACATGTAACATACAATATCACTTTGATCACTTATATGTGAAGATTTTGAGGTGCCAGTATATATGATGACCACAACCTGATGCGCCTCTCTCTGTGCCTGCAGCTCTGCCTCCACTCTGTTTGTTGTCTGTGTTTGGCTCAGGAGCAGCTGCTGGGCATGCTGCAGAGACCTCATCACCGCCTTGTCAGATAAAGCAAAACATACATACAATATGTGAGACAGACTGTGAACAGTATTGCAGCAGTAAAAACTGTAATATGATGTATTACATAACAGGTGTATATATTGTAAAATAATGTATGTTTAATGAAAAGTCAAGGATAAAGGCAGTGCTTGCCTTCATTTCATTTGCTACTTTCTCACCAGTTTTTCTGATCGTTCAACATCACCCTCATGCCTGAGTTTCTCATTCATTACTGTTTCCTAAACATGAAAGAGGAATAAAGATTAAATATTGTAATATACAATATATGTCAGGAAGTTGGTAGAGGATTTTAAAAAAACTTTTTGACGTCTCAATGATGTCGTAATCCGTGGCATCTTGTCTACAGCAAAATTGCCTTCCACAGCCAAAATGTCACGTTGCTTTTAATTCAATGGTAAATGGACTGCATTTAGAGGGCTTTTTTCCAAAGCCGTTACGATGTTTGCCTCATATTCACCCATTCATAAACACATTCACACACCAACAGCCGAGGTAATCGTGCAAGGCCCACTTGCTTGGGAGCAATTTGGGTTAGGGTCTGGCTTTAGGACCTTCGACAAGAAGGAGCGGGGGATCGAACTGGCAACAAGACATTGTGGTCAAGCTGATTTGCTGAAAGATGTTGCAGAATAAAGCTATTAGTAAATCAACTTGCATTCTTATGATAAACACCTTCCCCACTATGTACCGAATGATAACGCAGAATGATACCGGAGACTACAGCCTAATAATAGGTCATTAGACACTGAGGGCACTGAGTGAGTCTACAAGCTGAAATTGGGTCATACCCCGTGAAACTAAGACTGTCTGGCCACCCTATTTTACTTTGAGAAATTTGCTGTCAGTTTCCAGGCTAGCAAACAAAACTCCTGATTTATTATTCCCACTGATTTCCATTTACCATTATCAGCCTCTGTTGCAGCTGCTGCATGTGCTGCTCCCGGCCTGAGGGACTGTGCGTCTTGCCATGTCCGACTGATAACACTTTGGCCTTGATCAGCTTATTGTTGACTTCCTCCAACTCCTGATAACAGACAACAGACTCATACATTTCAGAGGCACAACTTTTCCTAAAGAGAAACATTGTATTCAGTTCCATCAGTTATTCTGACTGTTTCCTTGTGATGAAATGCCACTCTCTGGCCAACCTTGGAATTTTCTAGGTGTTATCAATGGTAATATTATAGCCGAATGTGCCTCAGGTAATTGTAGGTAATTTGACAACTGGTTGCATAATAAAAGTTAATAATATAGTGAGTATTCCTTGCTTTCATAAAAAGACACAGTTGGGAGTTTTTCTGTCATTTGTAATGCACATTTGCCAAACATACCTGCTTTAGGGATCGAATAGTTGTTTCTTGTTTTTCATTTGCAGAAGTCAGATTTTTATTGATTTCAATCGCCTCATCAACTGTAAAAAATAATAATAATCATGCTTAGTAAGTCAAGCAAGTAACAATAATGGTTAACTTTCAAAATATGCAGTGTTATGTGAGCTTTAGATGACACATTGTAGCATTACACTGTGTGACAGTGAATGGCGAGAGTAACATTTTCCAGACAGGCCAGAGAGCATTTAGTTAAAAACATTCCAATCTCTCTTAAATTAACTGCAGGCATGGCAGCCAGGGGAAGCTGTACAAATGTATCATCTCTTTAAATAAATAAAGATACTGTGATTTTAGGAATGCGAGATGAACGTGTTTCAAGAAACACGGGCAATTCTTCCGATTTATGCAGACAGGATGCTACTCTACACAGTGAGTCAGCATATACAAATAAACCATTAACTCCTCAACTGAACCATGTGACAGGCAATTTAAGAAAGTGTAAATGTGATTTGAATAAACGTTGTAGAAAGTTAGGGTTTGGATCTTAACATATGCAGTATACATACTTTACTGAGGTTGTCCCAGAGAAATGTCTCAAGCCCTAAGTTCACAGTGTGTACTTTTGCACCACTGATTTCATAAATATTAGTGGTTTACTGCCTGCCTGTCTATCTGTTGACTCATCAATCCATCGTTCCTCCCATCTATCCATTACCATTCTGCTGTAGTTTCTCGTGGGCCTGCTTGACCATTGCACACTGCCTGGACAAAACACTAACACATTTCTCCACCTCCCCCAGCTGCTTCAAGTGGCTGTCCTTTGAGCGGCTCTGCAAAGTCAGTTTCTGCTCCTGTGAAAGGGGAAGGAGTAAAAAATAAAATCAAAATTTTATCAGTAGAAATTCAGAGGACAAAAATGTCACAGTGCTGAGCACAGTAGAATTCATTTATAGACACGCAGTGCAAGAACACAAAGAAAACGTGGCAAGATTAAAGGAATTAATACATTCAAATGAATAGATAAAATGATTCATTTTTATTTTTCTTAAACATTTGGAATGCAAAGCTGCCACCTAAAAAGTGTCACCTGGAAGGCTGCACTGGACACAGTACTGACGGTGTAATTTGTAATTTTAGTTTTTCTGCCACAACCAATTAAAATAAATACAAATAAATATAACATTTAATTTCTTTTCAAAAAGAATCAAAAAAGTACAATATTTTGAAAGCTACCATAAAATTTAAAACGCTGGAAATATGTCATTGATTTATTCAAATAATTCTTCAAACCTCCCCTTTAAAATGTGACGGCATAAAAATGTCTAACCAGAAATGTTTTCACACACCAAAATTAGTTGTCCTCTGTGGTATAAGTTTATAATTTATAAAAACTGAAAATAGGACATTATGGAAGGAGCTGATCATTAAATAGGAAATGTACGTTTTCTCTCTGTGGGAGAAGGAATCAACTCGGCTCATGCCTCACAGAACTTTATTGCTGTTCAAACTGCCATTATAGTTTGATCGTCTGTATCAAGGCGATTCTTTTCTTCTCTCTCGTTTTCCCACTCACTCCTTCACTCGCATACTCACTCCCCCCTCTCCATGTCACCAGCTCTTTCAAACTCCCTCTTCGTCTGTTGAGCCACTGTTATGTGAAAGAGGTTAAACCGAGCAAGGCCCGGTTATAAAATATTTTAATAGAGATATTTTCTCTGCTGTGCTGGCAGTTCAAAGTGTCACACACTCCCTATCCGTTACTCCTGATAAGCTCTTCCCTCCAAACCCATCCCTCCTTAGCAACATCTCTCGATTCCCTCATCTTCCCCTTTAATTTCTCTAACTCCCACCCATCCTCTGTCAACAATTTATATAATTGGAAAATCTTTTTCTTACCAGCTCTCTTGTGTTCCTCTCCAAAGTGTACTTGAACAACTATAAAACAGCAGTAAAAGAAAATCAACAAAGTAAACCTGACAAGCTCAGTGTATCTATGTAACTTTGATGCACAATATCATATGCCCGATACATTAGTGACATTCGTTCAGCGTGCTACGTGACATTACGTCATAATTTAATATCGGCTGCATGGACAGATTTGATCGCACATGGATACCAATCTCAGTATGCTAAAGCAGAGACTGATACTACTGAATGACATTATGACGATGATAAATATCAATATAAAATTTACATTAGGTCACTGAGTACAATACTTGTACAATAAATAAATATATATATATATATTTTACAAGTTTCAGAGCACACTCATTAAGGAGGAGATCAGAGTTAGATTCTGTCACAGACTGGAGAAGGTTTAGAGGAACAGGGGACACGGGTATAGCAATAAACATGACTGGGCCTCAGTTTACCCAAGCACTGCAGTCAGTGTCTGCCAGATAGAATATCAAAAACAGCCTCTATTGTCTCTGTAACACGGCTGGGCTGTTAAAGTGTAATGGACCGTGGGGATGGCTGTATATCACCTCTGCAGTGAAGAAAGACGAACAATCCAGGGACTAGACTGGATCAGGCCTACACACCGACACCATATGCCCTTGACTGTCATAGCCTTGACAGTATTTTAAAAGACAATGGTGATTTTAGATTCACGGTAATTAACTCTCAGGTTTGTCAAATTCAATTTTTTTTTTTTTTTATTCTGGAAGGATGAAAGGACGGTGATTGTGATGAGGTGCGCTGCACTGGTGTGTGTAATGTGAAAGTGAGAGGGATGGAGTGAGCGAGCAGCCCATGAGTGTTTCACATCTCATTACCTGTAGTGACTTAAGCTCTTCTTTCAAAATGTTAATCTCTTTGTCTTTCAGCTCAGCGCTGACCTGGTATTTTCTCTGAAATGATACATTTATTTTCAGCGTCAAAAAGAGGCAATAAATAACAAAGCATGAGGCAAAGGAATTCATTCTCAGGAGCAAAATTGTCTAACTAAAATGACAGAATTTACAACTCCACTGAAGATATTAAGTGAATAAAGTGCTCATGTTGATGTTTTCGGGGAATATTGTCTTCATACCTTTTCTTCCTCTGTATTTCTTATTTTGGACTGAAACTAAAGAAAATAAGAAACATTTCTCAGAAGATTGACCACTAAGTCTTCAGAGACACTGTAATCATATAAAACTTACCTGCTTCTTTACACTGGCGAGTGACTCTGCGTGCTCATTTGACATTGTTTCAATTTGACGTTGTAAGGATTCCTATCTCAGGGGGAAAGAGAACAGCCATCAAAATGATCGGTGATCAACAAAATAATTAAATGGATTTTTCTTTACAGATTCAGGTGAGAACTTGTCCTGTGTTTTAAATGATGATCTATCTAAAGGAGCAGAGAACTTAGATTAAATATGCTGACGCTCGACATCGAGCTAGCTAAGGCCAAACCATACCTTCTGCCACTCCTGCTCTTGTTTCTCTAAGACCAGCTTGCTGAGCTGATCCTCAAAGCGAGCTGCTGCATCCTGAACCACCAAAATATAGCATTTATAGGTAACACAGTGAAACTTGAAAGGAAGCAAAGATTGTAGAGTGAGGAGTTGCACATAATCGGACACAGAGGGAATCTGAACGCAAAGAATTAAATAACAAAACACTAAATTTAACCTAGGTAATGGCTTGTAGAGCGTGATCCTTGCAGGCATAGTACTGAAATCCTATTATCTCCTTCCATCCCATGGGCAAATAAATCCCTGGAGTTGAGCCAGAACTCTGCAGTAAGTTTTCCTAGTTCATTCCTCCCTATCTTTTATAGAAGCACCCAGAGAAAGAGGAACATTAGAAGGGAGGTGATATTTGTGGAAAGCCATCCCTATCCTCCCTCTTCCCCTGGAGAAGGCAGGTAAAAGTCAATTGCTCTCTATAACCACAGGACTTTTTTATGTGCACGTGGGAGCTGGTCAACTCACCCGAGTTTATTTGATAAGTTCCTATTAAACTATGCTACCAGCATGGCACTGCACTTTAAAAGAGAAGCGCCCATGAGATAATGCTGTTATTTTTCCACTGAGGGATAATTATCGTGTGTGCCAGTTCATGTGTGTTCATAAATTAAAACCCATAGATGTACCAACAACCTGGACTGCTAATCTATTTTCATCTAGATTTTGTAGAAAAATATCAGCTAATTTATTATTTGAAAATTCAAGATTGTTAACATTTATTTGTCATGGCCTGTCATCTTCTAGCTGTTAATGCCTTGACCAAATGCATGCCATTTAATGCTATAAAAACAGAAATACTGTATATGGGCATGGCATTCATTTTTTTTTATTTCTATATTGGTACACTGTAATAAGTAATAAGAACTATTACTACTAATTACGACAAATTTGTACTTTTGCAAAATGAGCAAGAATTGCATTTGCCGTATTTTCAATTTCATAACATCTATGATTACTTTTCCATTTAGGGTGAAGCTACTACTGCACCACATTCTCACCATCTCAAGTTGTGGGTTGTCCTGCATTTAAAAAAAAAAAGAAAAAGAAAAAAAAAAGAGGTAAACAAGAGCTTAGGAATTTGACCTGCTCAGGAATGTCTGGCATCATGACATCCTCTTGCTTCTTAACCTCACCACCCCTTAAACGGCACAACTACAAAGTGTTACTTTGATAACAGTAACGCCTGAGGAGGATCAGACTGATATAACATCTAATGTTTGTGTCCCAGTCAACATGGCCATAACAATAAAAACCAAATGGCAACTAACGGCAAACAGTCCATTTTTGCTCTCCTAACCTTTAAGCACACCCAGAACGTGTTGTCAGGTTGAAAGTGCTTGCTGCAGGGTACAAAGCCTTCTTTTTGTTACTTTTTATAACAAACAAATTTACTTTCTAGTTATTGGTCAAGGGTCAAATGGCTTGCATGACTGTCATCTTGATACAATGTGCATCAAAGCCCTGTGGCTTTTATTCAGATAGCCAAAAGGGGCTGCTTGCTTTCTTTCTCTACTTTGATATTAACTCCTCTTCTGTCCTTTTGAAATGACCGTCCTTTCTGGTCCCCTGGTTTTAGACTAAAAGAGCCTCAATTGCGATAGTTATATGGGAAGACAAGAAAAATTTATTTGTAAGTTTCAGACTGTAAAAATAATAGATCTGACACAAAATGCCTCCATTCTACTATACCCTGCGAATGTGTAGCTCCTCCACAGCCTCGAGAAGATGGGCTTTAAATCTCAGCAACTGAAGTAAGATGGTGTTTCCACTCTCTGTTTGACAAGGCGCATTTGACAGCACCTGCTCCAAATTATGGCAAAAACAGAAAAATAGAGTCAATAAAAATTACTAGGTTGACATGGTGAGTCATGGTAGGTACCATCATCATGGCAAAATGTCCCTGTATCAAAGCTGGATTGGCTGAGTGGACTTTGTGTCTTCTCCCACAGTCGAGACACGTGCAGCTTGAATGAACTGCAAACTAAATTGCCATTGATGTCAGAGCTCTGCCCAGGGTTCCAACAACACCAACTTTTCCATCATGTAGTTAGTAAAGTGACTCCTATACTTAATATGACATCGTAAACTATACTTCTTAAATGGGTGTTTCATCTTGAAGAATTACAAGCTTGCATGAATACAATATCCAGCCAAATATTTTCTCTTTCCGAGCTTTAAACAATCATTGCCTGGCCTTGTGGCAATGACTCGAGTCAGCTGTTTCAAGTCTAGCAAATATAGCTAAAAAAGGCATCTAGTGAGAATACAGAATTGCCAGACAACATCTCATATGAGCCATCAGGGGCTGATTTTCAAAGATGATATGAATGAATGAATGATATGGTGAATTTCCAGGAAATAAAATTATCTCAATTGTTTTCCCTTCTCAGGTTAAAGTTGAACTTGTCATCATTAAAATCATTATTAACAGATTCTGTGACTTTTCCAAAAATTTTGGCGATATTGCATCATTTCCCAAATGTCCATGCCTGAAAAAGCACGTCAAATTTACTTCCATTCCAATTTACAAGACTTTGATGACGTTGTAACCAGGCCTTGCCTCATGTCCAGTACATGCTGGGATAGGATAAAACCCCAGTGACCCTACATAGGACCAAAACAGAGACTAGCTCAATCTCTTACAATTATTCTTAGGAAGAAATTTTTATCAAATTAAAAATGTACAAACACAGCAGCTGATGAATGTCACAAGACTTGTCTGCAGTTGTAACTTACAGTGGTGTGGGTGGACAGGTTCCCAGAGTCTGCTCTCACATCCATTGAGTAGTTGTAAGGGAAGGCCAAGATCCCACAGCACCTCCACTCCCTGTTAATCAAGAACAAAATAATTTCACTGAAAAAGGTTAATAGAATAGCAGTTTAATAAGCTGTGTCACTCTGCCTTTCCACTTAGGGACGTAATTACTTCCTCATCTGCAATTTTACTGCTAAATGATTTTTAAGAAATAACAGGCTTGTGCATCAAAACCTTGTAATCTCACTACACAGTCACTACAATTTAACCTAATGGCTTTGAAATTACCATTAGGATTTTTTTCTTTCTTTGACACCATTAACACAGCAATAAGAAGATAACACTTTGATAAGCCATCTAAAAATGAACCATCCCACTGACACTAAAAAGGGGTCAGAGCAATAACGCTGAGTGGTCAAATTGTACTGTCATTGCCTTTTAAATTATATAAGTTATTTAATTTGACCTGTGGATGGACCCCTTGCAATTGTCTCTGTCCCCTCATCAGAACCAAGAGACTGACTGACACATTTATGTGAATGCCTGCCTGCATACGCACAAACACATACTTCAAAATGTGACTATTTAAGTGGGAGGTCTCCACTAGCCACTGATCTCTTAATAGAACAGACCCTTTTCTCCCATTTAACCTGCACTGTTATCAATCATGTTATGGAATTAAATGATCCCTGCTTGAATTGGCTACTATCATAAAATGACACCACAACCCCAAGCTCAATAGGGAGGAAATCTACAAACACGTATGAGTGTGTGTTGGTGTTTCTGAGCGATGGTATTGAAGTGTGTTTATGTTTTTAAGACTGAGGGGAGTATCTTTATTTCTCTGATCCAGTCCAGCAGGTATTAACCACCTTCTCCAAGCCATGGACAGACAGACAATAAGACGTTACTACCACTGAATGCAACATACTGATCAAGCAACAAGATGTTGCTGGATGATTAACTGCAGTTTAGGTACCGGTATTCCTTTTAACAGCAGTCTTTAACTAAAATATTAAGAGAACTAAGTCTATTTATATATACGATAAAAAACAAAACAATGTTTTTAACACTCCAAGTTCATTTTATTTCTCTTATTTTGCCTGATATCATTTTTTATCTTTTACAGACTTTCAGTTTTACTGTATTTTGTGATCTTGCCAAACAAGGCCTCAAAACTTAGCGTTAAGGACTCACACGCAAGGATAAAAAAAATTTATTCAAAAATAATTTTCCAATTTAAGATTTTAGTTGATAATAATAACAAAAAACATGTTAAATAATGCAAAATATAATTATATGAACACATTATGTAAAAATACATTTCAATTTTTAAAAAAGGTCAATAACAGAATTTGTTGTTAGCTGTGACTTCAGATGGCTGTTACATTAAATTATTTAGCTTTATTATTTCCATACTTTTGTTACTGCTTGTTTTATGTTCATTCTTATTACCATTTACCACATATAAATCTATTTTAATTACCTCACAAGTGAGAATTACTCCTCACAGATTATAAATGTATTTGTCTAGTCTACATTTACATGAATTAATGATGAATATGATAAAAGTTACACGTTTGTTGCAAAACCAACCATGCTAAAACTATAGCCTCACGAAAAGCTAACCGTTTGTTAGCGTTAGCTTCCAAACTGGTAAAATAAACCACAACAAAACATAGTTTAACCACTAATTCATAACACGGAATTAAAACGTTTTGTTTTGAATCATTCTGGACTTTCTGTCGGTACGTTTAGCCAATTAAGAATTTTTAAATTAGTCAAATTGTAATAAAAGTTTTTCTCTCTTACGCAATGCAGGACACCCAGCGATGGTTTACCAAACGATGGCACGCGCTTCTCAGGAATTATAACGCAAATCTCATCTTTATGCTCAAAGTTTTTCTTGCCAAAAATAACACAAGATAATTTAAATGCCAATAAATACTAACATAAATCTAAACAGTTGGTTTGTGAAATTGCATTGTCCCCCGTCAACAATATTATGTTTTGATTTTTGGTTTCTGTTTGGATTTCGTTAATTACTCATTTTTATTCAGTTCCTGAAGGCAGCGTTGGAGAAAGTTTCCGCTCCAATCCAATCAGCATCAGCCCTTATCACACCACTTCTTTCAATATTCTCAATAATATTTGTTATATACTATTATTCAATAACATGTAAAGAAATCATATCATCGCTACTTTAAATCAAACTAGAATTAAACTCATTTTTCAGACGCTCCAAACATCGTTTGGCTTACCGCTTGCTGCCATCTAGTGGCGACATTTGAAAGTTGCACATTTCCGGAGACGCCATTCTCTGCTTTCCCTGCGTTCAAAGCGTGTGCTCGTTATTTCTCCCGCTTGTCAAGAACATCATTAACGACAAAGGAGTAGGTCCCCAGTTGCTTGTGCCCCTGATTTGGAAAATGGCTTCAATAAAAGAAAGAGCTGCAGCTTTGAATCTTGCAGAGAAGTTGTGTGTGCGTCCACAAGGTAGGCCAATTACCATAACGCTCACAGCCCAATTAGTGTTCATTTTCACGACCTTTGTATGACACCTTTTCTCATTTCCCCTTAAACTTTCATTCCTTTCCCTCAGTTGGTTTCCTTGACCTCCTCCCATTTCTCTCTGAGAATACGGACTGTAAAATGGACATTAAATAACTCAAATGTAATGTTTCTTTGTCCCAGGTCATGGAACGGACAATAAACCAGTCCAGTCTGCCTCCTTGTGGAGTTGCCTCATCTCCCATCTCAGATCCACTGTGACTGTCAAACGAAGACGAGTCCACCTCATGTCCCACAGCAACTGTTTCCTTGGTTCAGAGGCCGTGAATGTTTTGGAAGATCACATTAGCCACGCAAAAGGCTTTGAAGGTGTGTGTTCGGGCACAGTGTGTGACAGTGTGGTTTGTTTTTTATCTGCTAGTTACTCCTAAATATACATCTAATACCTAGATTCCTCCCTCCACATGTGATACGACAGACTCATTCAACATTCAGGTCTAATTTTACGTGACTGGCAGACCTACACAGCGAGGTGACTCTCAGGTTATTGTCTTTTATTTTACATGCTTCTCAGAGACGTAGGTTACAGGACTTCTTTGGTCATCTTGGATCCAGTAAGTTCCAGTAAGTGGAATTTGAAAATGTGTTGTCTGAGCCTGAGAATGTTTTGGAAAACGTTGAAATACCCCAAACGCTTTGGAAAAGTTGTACATTTTAAATAACGATCCCAATATTGACATGTCAAGCTAAATGGAGAAGGGAAACCAACAAAAACAAACTAAATCTTATTACTTTAAGTTTACAGCTAATTTCAATCAATCCTTCAAGTTGCAGTCCAGAATTCTACTTATGTACCAAGTTTAGTTTATGAAGCCGTAGTTGTTTTACTTAGACTACAAAAATACAGTTATGAAAACTTGGGAGGTAGTCATGGAAAAGTCCTGGAAAATTTTTGAAAACTAAGTGGCAAATACATGCAAAACCTGTGTGTTTGTTTGTTTGTTTATTTTCATATACAGTATATGAGGTCTTCAATTAGTCTTGACACAGACCTTTATAGTAATGGCAGAAGTGTTAGAGAACCCTCTGTACCAGCTTGAAACGGAATGTTGTTCAAACAATGGTTCCATGTCTCAGAAGTCAAAATCACTGTAGGCGGTTTGTTTAAAACCATATAGGTGCCACTGTGTCACGGGAGAAGGTGCTGTGTGTGTGCCAGGCTCTGTTGGACTGCAAGGTGTTTGAGTCAGTGGGAACCAAAGTGTTTGGAAAAGACAAGAAACAAGATGTGTTTCAGGACAACAAGAGCGCTCTTTACCGGTGAATTACACACACACACAATCACAAATTCTGCTTGTTTTTCATTGTTTTTATCTCTAAGTTGGGCTGTGTGTTAATCTGTTCTTAAAAAAGGTTTGCAAAGCTGCACGCTCCCTCAGTGGAGGAGCTGGAGAGAGGTGAGCTCGTCCATGGGATCCATAAACTGTTCTGCAGTCCCCCTTCACACAGGTATGGAACCTAGAACAGGACAGACTGATGTATTCTTCGAAGCCTTTGAACTGAAATGACACACTTTGTTGAGTCTTGTCATTTTCCGAGGCACATTTGCTGTTTTGGATTGGCTCCATGTTAAAAATGGCGAAATCCAAGGAAAACATTCTTCCATTGTGACACGTATTAAAATGTGCATGGTTCGCTCCATTATATCCAAAGGTGTTTCTTAATATTTTGCTCAACCCAGTCATTATCAGCATTATCATCTTCATCTATTTAAAAAAAATTGCAAAACTTTTCGCTCAACTTCTTAAGATGAAAACTATCGAAATCTACTTCGGCCAAGTTAGACAAGAAAAATCTCTGTCAAAGTTTTGACATAGAGTCTCATAATTATGAGATAAATACTTGAAATTTTGACTTTGGTAAGTCATAATTATCAGATAAAAACTGGACATTTTGATTTTTGAAACTCAGTTTGTGGTATAGTACGGAGCTGTAACACATGCCCAAACTGAAAGTCATAATTATGAGAAAATAAGTCTAAAATAAGTTTCTAGGTCGAGATTTTGACATTTAATTTTTTTTCATCCTGGCTGAAATAGAATTCCATAGAAAACAATATATAGATGGACTCAACATATTGTAAGTAAATGGCCGTCTTGGGGTTGACATTTAATGTTGATAGTTTCATCGTGTTATAATTCAGAATATTTTTTTGGTTTTTAGGCAGAAAGAGCAGTTATCACCCCCTGGATTACATGGGCAGATTTCACCGTTTGTCAAATTCACTCCAAAGCCCATGAAAGCAAACTATCTGGACACACATGTGTATGCCACCCTTTCACCGGAAGCCCTTGGAGAAGAGCGGAGTCCCAGCAGGCTGCCTGTGTTACCACAATCATGTGAGGCGCACAGCATCTTACGCAGCATTTTATTGTATTGTTTTATTGCCATGTGGCTGTGTTTGATCCTCTCTCTCATGTGTTGTGCCACTTTTTATTTTTTCATGTCTTTGATTTTTTTTTCCACTTTCTTTAACATTGTAAAATTGGACATTTTTTAACCATCTGGGTCATTTCTGAAAAACCATGGAAGAGACAGAAAGTGTCACTTTTGTTCCCAAATACACACTCTATATGTGATTGTCCGTCTACGTTCGTTCTCAAAAATACACACAAGCTGGCCATGGGCCAAGTTTGTTTACATTGTTAAGCGGTCTGACCCAAAAACAAATCACAGAAGAGTTCCTGGACACACACATTTGTTTCCCGAATGGTTCTGTTTTGGACTCATGATCACATCTCATTGATGAGTTTATTTAGTCATACTGATTCTTAGTTCTGCTCGTGTTCCCTCGGACTTTATTTTCATTTACCTGTAAATAACATAATTAAACAGTACAGCATGATATTATTTTCCTTGCTCTGATCTTTTTGCTCTACCTTCCTCAGTGATAGACGAGGTGTGGCAGGAACAGACTGTGCTCAGGCTCCTCAGCCTGGTGGAGCTCCCCCTGCTGGATGGAGTGCTTCAGTGCAACCAGAGGCCCTCACCTCTCTCGCCGGTGAAGCAGCCGACCCACAGTAACCCAGATCTGATTTGTAGCAGCAACCACCTGGATAGACAGATCCTCAAGGCTTTCAGGGACTCTCAGTATGTTAAATAATATAAATACATTTAAAAGCTCCGTTTTTTATGTTATCTTCAGCTGTTATTGTTTCACTCATGTTTGTCCCTGGTGTCAAAGTGGTCACGTCATCAGAATTAGTGACATTGACACATTGGCCTGTGTGTGTCTCTTTGGCCATCAGGGAAGACGAGTGGCTCTGTGCAGCTCTGGACTGTCTGGACTTCCTGCCTGACCAGCCAGTGGTGGAGCTGAGCAGAGAGCTGCCTCACTGTTTCCCTCAAGATCAGGAAGTGAAAGGTGCACAAGGAGAATGTAAGTGCTTGGACATAAATCAGAATGGAAGGCCTCCATTTGTCTCTCAGTCACTTTGATTTTCTTTCTAACACTTTGTCTGCCCTCCATGTATAGAAATTAAAGTGAACTCTGTGCTGTGATGTTCCGATGATAAATACACTGAGATCAAAGACACACATTCACAATACTGGTAATTTTAACTGGAGAGCTGTTGAATTTCAAGTTTCCTCTTTTGGTCTTGTTTTTACAGCTTGTTTGAATGAATGAATGAATTTATTTGACGATTTAAAACAACATTTAATACTGCACTGCAGTCATTACATACATTTAAAAAATCACAGAGGATAAAAAGCGCAATAAGGCTCGAAGGCTTATTTCCATTACCTTTCACAATGTTGGTCTCTTGATCTGGACTCTCCTGTGTCTGTTCTGTTTGAAGTGTACTGGGCCACAGGTATCTGATCACATGTTTTCTTGTCTTTATTTGTTGTGCAACCGGCCCGTGTTTCAGTAATGACTTCCATTGTTGTATTTCTGGCTCCAGCGCAGCAGCTGAGGTCTGTGTCCACCCCGGGCCACATTGATGGCGAGCAGCCTCAGCTCTCTCTCAGCGGTTTGGTTGAGTGTAAACTGCTGCTGTACGGGACCCTCGTCAAACACTACAGCCATACAGACAGAGCTCCCCTGCTGCCCCAACGTATGACCGACGTCTATACAGCCATCACTGACCTGCTGGGTGAGGACTCTGGACTCTGATGGCATTTTGGACCATCGGCTTTGGGTCAGGTTGACAAATCCAAGAGGTTTTGAGTTAGCTGTAAAGGGTATAGTTAGTGATCACCTAATGGCACAGACAAGAACATCATACCATCAGTGTCTCAATTTCAGGTCAGGATCCTCTATTGTAAACCAGATGCATCATATTGTATGATCCTGCTAATAGACTTAAAAATAAGATTAAATTTACAACTTTAAATGACTGCTTGTGCATCAGTTCTGTCTCAGTGGGCTGTGACCAAAGTTGCTGCCTCCATACTTTGGTGGTCTGAGGGCGTGCATCATTGGGCAGATGGAGGAAAGGTTGTAGCATTTTGAGGGTTTGTGACATGTAGGTGATGCGGTCCGTCCTGTCATTTATCTAAGACACAGCTACATCAAGTGCAAGCATCCTTTGTTACACTTTGCGTTCTCCCTCTTCCACATGTTGCTTTTCCAGTGAATGCTAAGTTGAGCACGGCTCTTGAGGCTCTGCAGCTCTGTCTGAAGCTGCTGCCACAGATCTGTAGAGACGAGCTGCACAGGTTGCTGACTTTCATGGCTCTGGCAGCTGACCCACTAGGGATAAAACTGGACAAAGAGGTGAAAATTGGCATTTATCGACACCACGTTTCTCATTGTTTGTATAAGCTGGTGGCTGGCTTCCACAGCATAACTTTGTCTAACAAACTCCGCAGATGGAGAACCGACTGGCAGTGAAGAGGTCTTTCTCTAAGGCGATCCTCCACCACAAAGCTCTCTCAAAGGAGAACGAGGACCTGCTGGTGGTCTTCATGCTCAGTAATATACAGGAAATCTTCAAGGTAGTTTTGGCTATTGCATGACAACATGATGAAAATATCATCTATGGTGCTGAAATTTGCATGTTTTCAAACTTTCTTGTAATGTAAGACATTTACCTAACGCCTACAATAAAAACCATAAATGCAAAATCACAGGAAAAGCACTGACAGTGTGATGTCATTGTTTTTGTGTCCTTAAATTGGCTGATGGTGTGTGAATTTTTGCTGCAGATACCAGGGGCTCTGCATAAAGGAGTGAGCAACAAGCTGGCCTGTTTAGCACAACAGGAACAACCTGATGTGACCGGTAAATGATGACCTAAAGACATTTTTCATTCATTCATCCCTAATCCCCACGGTTATCCAGATCGTGGATACCATGCACCAACTGATTTAACTCTCTGTTTTCTGTCCCCTCAGGCTCTACGTTCTGTCAACAGGTCTCCTGCAGAACACAGAGTGACTCCACAAAGACCAGTACCAACCAGGAGCTCTGGGCTCTGCTAAACAACATCCAGCACGATCCCAAGATCTCATCCAAGGAGAGAAAGCGTCTCTTGGGACAGTTTTACCAGGCCCACCCTGTGATATTTAACCAGTATTTTGGTGACTCTACTGTCAGCGTGCTGTAGACGGATGCAGCCAAAGTGTCCATGCACAGTTTGCCATGCCAGCTTAAGTTTTACCAATGAATGTTTACATCCTCAATCAAGAGTTTGTCAACAAAACAAACACAAGCTGAGTTTAAAGTAAATTGAGACAGTGTAACAAGTAAATTGTGTAAAAATGTTAAAGATACTTATATGTTTGTATGTCTATTTTCTTTATTAATCAACAAAATAAATGAGCAGATATAATCTTGGTTCAGATTTCACCTTCACAAAAATGACAAAAAATACCTTTTCAACAAAACAACAGCTTGATGGCACACACGGCAAAAAGCAAGAAGCAAAAGCGTGCACGTTTTCAACAATATACTACTGAAGAAATATTGAACAGCGTCAAAAAATACTGCAAAAACCTGCATTCATAAAACTTAAAATACTTAGTTTTTGTTGCCCTGCTGACAACACAGATTCTGTCACATTTTACTGGAGAACACTTGTTGTGCAGGTTGAACACATTTAATCAGTTGAAGTGAAGAATACACAAGCAGGCAACAAGGCCAAATAATAAACAGTTACATGGTCTGGGTAAGAGTTGGAGATAGAATGTTTTGTTTCCGTGTAATAGAAATTGATCACGTGATTGTCCTTGGATAACCGCAAGGTAAAAAAATGACGGTCCTCCCTTGAGACACTGGAGCCTTGATTGGAGGTCATGGAAACCATATATGGTGTTCAGATCCTACTAACTCCAGTGCTAATGTTGCACTTCAAAAAGGAAGGTACATATTGCTCCTGTGCCGCATTTATTTTGAAAAAACTGTTAAATTGAACAAAATAATTACACTTGTGACTGGCATTAGCTGATTTAATTGTTAAAGTGTAATTCTCTTCCTAGCCTGATGAGGCAGCACACTTCCGCAGTACTACAGGCTGAGGTGACGCCAAAGAAACAAATCAGAAAATCCAATTTCAGAAACACATTTAATTCTAAGTTAATCAAAACAATAAAATAAAATAAAATAAACAAATATATGGCCCATTCTACCTTTGGTGCCATATCCTCCCCTAAAAAAATGTCTCCTGCCATTTTACATATGTAAAATGCAGTGGTGGGCCGTCAGGGCCAGCAAGGCCTTCTCTGCTGGCCTAAACACTATCAGAAGCACTGACCTACATTTACAAGCTAAATTCTGATATTTGTTCCATGAAATTGTATTAACTTATTCCCAACAGTCTATTCTCTTCATTTCATAGCGTTTCTCTTGGCTGCACTGTTTCCTGTACGTGTATGTAGATGTTAGATTTTTGGTCCAATCAGATTTCAGCCTCTATGTGTTGCCATGTCAATCTAATCTGCCTTCAGAATCAGTAGTTCTGGTCCATGGAACTTCAACTATATTATCAATGGGACTGTTTCTTTAACCAATCAGATTTCTAATTCTCCTTCCTGGTCCATCTAACTGGCCCACAATGACGTCAGCATGTTTCCGTCCTCTGATTGGTCGGTCAGAGCAAAACTGTTACAGCCAAGTTCGACTAGCAAAACAGGTCTGTAGCGATCTGCACACATTAATACATTTGAGTTAGAATTTTTTACGCCCACAATGGCTGACGGAGGAGGAGGAGTGGACTTGGACTGGACATACTTAAAAATACATTTTCAAGACGGACTTTTCCAGAAAAACTAGTGAGGAGAGGTCGGCCAACCCCGATAATTGCGACGTGATAGTGGTGGTATTAAGAGGTGGATTAAGTCGGCTAAGTCCCCACTGAAGGCCCAGGTACCAAATGCACAGACCGCCACTGGTAAAATGTGTGTGCTGTATGTAAACAACCACAGTGTTCCCATAATATATTTGTCCATTTCTGACATGATTTTCGTTTTGCAGGTACTCTGTGTATTAGACCAATCCTTTCAACAAGTGCCTCGGCCTGCTCTAAGAGGGATGTTACAAATGCTAACCTTTTTAAACCTCACACCATACTCGGAAATCACTTTTTTTTGTGAATAATTGAACATTGTTGCTTAAAGTAAATGACTTCTCCAGTTGTACCTAGACTCTGTAATTAACAGCCTCTATTATTCTTCAGTCTTAGACTTATTGTGTATTTACATGTAGCACTTTTCCTCTTCTCTCTAAGTATAATTACCTTAATTTTCAAAGTTCAGGATCTCTTGAAGTCAGGTCATATACTCACCATATACTTTTCTTAATGTTTTTTCTCTATCTTTAACTCATTCTTTCAATGTCTGACAGTGTCCAGGGCCTACACAGGTTCAGGTGACGGCCCATCAACATTGTTCATAGCTAAATGCCTTTGAACCACAGTGGGTTGTCCTAATTCCTCATATGTTAGAATTTTTCTCCAATGTCACTTTCTCTGATGATGTGTGATCGCCATGACAACTCCTGTTCCTCCTCTCCAACGTGTTCCTCTTCATCTGATGCATTTCCCTCTGCTTCCTCTTGAAGCTCATTCTCTTCATCTGGTCTCTCAGCCTCTAACTCCACTTCTATCTGGATTAGGTAAGTGTTCAGTGTTTTGGAAACCTGAAATCCATTTCGTAATCATCCTTTTCACTGTCGGTGCTTGAACCTGCTGTTGGTCGCAGTTTTTCTTCTCCTCTGGATCTGACATTTCTCTTTGTCCTTTGACGTTCACATGTCTCTGGCTCCTCCACAGATAAACTGTCACAAGGAAACAACAGGTTTCTGTGCACCACTTTACGCTGTCCCCCTCTCTGTGGCTGATGTTTTTCCAGTGTGTTACAGAGCTTTCCTGGCCCTTCTCTTTCACTCAGGTTCCAGTGCACAACTCTGCTGCCAGTCTAGAGTTCCACGCCATGCACTTTCGGGTCATGGAAGTGTTTTGTTGGCAGCTTTTGCAGCAGTGCCATATGCCTCGTGCATCTGTGCTCACCAATCTGCAACATAATCTGCATAGGACCTGCAGATTAAACATTAGGTCAATGGGACGCCGTGGTGAGCGTCCAAATAACAAATAATATGAGGAGAATCCTGTAGCCTCACTACACGTGCAGTTGCATGCCTTGATAAAGAGCACTTCCAGCCCGTCTTCTCACCATCACTGAGGGTCCTGAGCATGGACAAGAACTTTCAATTGAGTCTTTTTTGCCCATTCCCCATGGGGTGATATGGAGTGGTGTGAGAGCCACGCACACCACGGGTCTTCTGTACCTGAGCAAACTGTTGACTTTCAAAGTCTCTCCCCACATCATAATGGATTTTCTCTGGAAACCCAACTTTGACTGCAAAATCACCAAACACATGTTCCACCACAGTCTTTGACGATTTATATTTTGTGGCATACGACTGGGCAAAACATGTTTCGTGATGTATCACTACCAGGATATACTCGAATCCATTTTTACATGCTTCTACAGTAAGTACCACAAAACTGCAAAAAATCACCAAAGATCAGCATTCGTTGAAATACCTCTTGAAACAAATCACTACAATATACTGTCTGTACTGCTATTTAACTCAACAATTCCAACAGAGGGCGCTGTCTACTAATTTTTAGTTGGGACAAACTAAAGCCCACGCAGCATGAGTGCCTTGATCCTTTCGTCTCAAGTGACAGGTTAGTGAAGGGCGGTTGTGATGACAGAAACAGTGTTAGGATGCATACTTCAAAACAGAGAAAAGTGGACTCTGAATGTCCCATTTTTAACAAAGAGTGGACATCTAAATATTTTGTCAGAAGTGTCAATTCGAAGGCAGTATATTTGATATGCCAAAGGAGTGTCACGGCCTTCAAGGAACAGAACATCGATACACACCACGACATTTCATGACAGTGTCATTGAAATATCTGTGATAATTCATTCTTATAGGTTAGTTACAGTTACACCGCTAAAACAGAACAGAAAATTGATGAATGCATCCATGTATGAAACAGGATTTTGAATATGAGTTTGTTCCATTCAAGCAGTTTGAAATTTAGACTTCTATTTTTATTTTATTTATTCAGTGATGCAAATGTGTACTGCAATGTAATAACAGAAAGTATTTGAGTAAAGTTAAAGTATTTGTTAATATGACAATGCATTACTTGATAATTTGACTGTGAATATTCACATTTTCTCCATTCATTGATGCAGGTACTGTACTCTAATGCTAAATATTAAATAATGCGATGTGTTTCATCATCAGTGACCTATGCATGGTGTGTGTGTGTGTGTGTGTGTATGTATATACAGTATATATATACTGTATATATATATATATACTATATATGTATGATATTACATTCTCATATTGGTTAGTTATATTTTATTTTGTATTACATTGTGTTTTATTTTATATTGTTCTATATATTCTATGCTTCTATCTATCTATCTATCTATCTATCTATCAGACAAATATCAAGATAGGCTGATTTAAAAGTTGATATTGGATTTAAGATTGTTTTAGGTAAGTAAATATTTTCAGAGTACACCAGATTGATGAGCTGTAAAGAAAAAAAGTAGCTTAACATCGTTCAGTACGGTGAGTCGATCGTCCAATGTGTGGCCCTTCCCTCATTTATCAAAGTCAGTATGGCCCTCTGGAAAAAAAATGTTGCCCATTAGAATGGGTAAGTAGTCTTGATTGTCATCAGTGGTGCTTAAGTCACCCTATTGTTTTTTTTTCCTTTTTAGACATTCACAAGTCACGAAGTTTTCAGTGTCTGTTTGTTTGCATGTCTGTCTTCAATTATTCTAAGAGTCCTTTCAACCCCAAGATGACCCATTTCTTCACGCAGCTCTGTACCACAGAATCTGTTTTATGACAGGATCTCTCTCTTGACAGTCTTTGATTTGCTCTGAGTTGAGAGATCTCCTGGTAGGGCGTGTGTTTGTGTCCTTCACGAGGTCTACTGCCTGCAAACTCAATGTGTTCTCCCTCAGTCTTACCAGCGTCTCTGTGGTGCAATCGGCCAGCACGCTCGGCTGATAGACGATGCAAATTACCCATTTTTTTCAGGGCGGCACAGTGGGGTGGTTGTTAGCACTGTGGCCTCACAGCAAGAAGGTCGTGGGTTTGAATCCCGGGGTCGAGTTTCTATGTTCTCCCCGTGTCTGTGTGGGTTTCCTCCGGGTGCTTCAGTTTAGCCCACCCACAAAAACGTGTGTTAGGTTAATCACTCCTGCTGTTATCCCTGACCAAGGCAAAGGTGGAGCTGTTCTGTGTGTGTGTGTTTGCATGTGTTGGCTGCCCACTGCTCCTCATTGATGATGGGTAAGAATGCAGATAATTAAAGTACCCTTCTTCCTTTCTTCTTATCAGTGGACGGCCGAGTTTACCTTGAAAACCCTCAGCTGGTTCACTGCATTTCAGATACTGACATACTTAAAGGAGCTCTGGTTTTTCTCATTTTAACAACGTTGAACTAACACAGTCCTGTAGTCGATCCATGCTTCGTTTTCAAATTTGCCGTGACCAAAATTCTCTCTCTTACTTTCCTCTGGAGCGTTTATTGTTCTCCCTTGCTTCTAGTTACGTCTCACTGGAGGAGCTGTCTCTCTCAGTCATCCATTCAGCAGCTTCCTCCTCGCTGCCTCGCCTGAAATATGTTGAAAATTCAAAAAGGAGGAGACATGGTGATCCTGTGCCATATATTTCATTTAGAAAAATCTGTAAAATTGAACAAACCCCCCCCCAAAAACTTGTGACTGGCATTAACTGATTTAATTGTTACAGTGCAATACTGCTTCTAGCTCAACGGGGAGTCCGCTTACCTTAACCACAAGAAAAATAAACCTAAAACTCTTTATAAATAACTCATAAACAAATAAATAAACACATGTATATCCTGTTCAGCACTCAGTGTGTGCTTGGACTGGCCTCCTATGCTAAGCTAAAACTAGCCTTGACTCTATATTTATTTAAATATAACAATAAAACGATTTTTACAGCCACTACATCTACTATTAACCATTAGCAAATAACTATGGTGATGACTACTGATATTGTGTGTCACCTACTCACCTATAAGATTGAACAAAACAATGAAAATTATAATTGGCATAAACTTATTTAATTGTGCATTACCGCTTCTAGCCTGACGAGGGAGAGCACGTCCGGTTTTTCAGTGTCCTTTCCCCCCCTCCTGGTCACATTGCGGTACTATAGGCTAAGGTGAAACCAAAGATGTACCAGCATAAAATGAAACAAATACAGTATATGGCCCATTCTACCTTAGGCGCCACACCAACATACAACTTCCTGGGTAGACACAATCTTAATCCAGATGTGCTGATAGTCCTGATAGAGCTCATGACTCTCAAAATCAACATTGCATTTCTAACAAGTCACATCATTCTTCAGTGCTGCTGTAAACAGATATTTGTTGTCTAGAGAGGTTAAATATGTTCATTTACCATCTTACTTTGACTATCTCCATTATTTGGTATTTCCAGAGGCTCCATTCTATAGTTCACCTGCTAAGGACTATAAAGAAAAACTTCCCTGTTTCTCACATTTTAAGTTTAAGTTTTAAATAATTTTACTTTCTGTAAATTAGAGAGCTAGTTTTTGGACCAGGAGTGTAAAAGTGTTGTGCAGAGATTATTCTGAGCAAACATATCATGTGACTGGTTTGTTTAAGCCTGAAAATTCATGAAGTTACTCCTGGTGATCTATTCTGATGAAACTCAACATCACTGAGACCAACAATTTCCAAGCTATCCTAAAGGTAAACACATTTGGACCCTCCCTCATACAACCAATTAGCTGCATAACAACAATAGTGACACAATAGCTTGGATCACCTATTTAAGTTGATCATCCCAATCAAGCACTATATGGGGTACCTCACTCAATTTTGCAAAAAAAATACATTTTACCAAGACAGCCCTGAAAAGTACAGAAAGTGAGTTGGGGCAACAATCAGAAATCGTGTGATTAGAAAATCTGATCAGCAATGATCAATACAAACCTCTGATGTTAAAGATATCTTTTGCACATTCATCTCTGTTTGATGTCATCCAGATGTGCTCACAGTTGTGGCTGGTTTGATGTGTAGGAATAAGCTCAAAACATCTTTTTTTTGGCAGAACAATTAGCCCAAATCACATAAAATTACTTTGAGCATTATAAGCAGTTGTAACTAGTTTGCTGTATTCATTCATGAGGTTTAGGTCTCGAGAAAAGAAGATCTTCCACTAGACAGAAAAAAAACACAATTCATCGGCCCTGCATGTGACGTCAGACTTGGGGCGTGTCCTGTAGCTGTTCTCCACTTCCTGCTTCTTTGCTCTGGATTCTACTGACCAGCTGCATCAGCTCTTTATCCGACGAAAGACATAATGTCGCATCAAACGGGCATTCAAGGTAGAAAACGGGTCGGGGCAGTCACTCTTTCACATCTCTTGCCTTTATTCTCTCAAGCTGTGGGATTTTTTAAAAACATTTTATGACGTGCAGTCATTCACTGAACCGGGAAGCTAGTGCTAACTGATAAGTTAGCTGTGGAGCTAACGTGATCAGGACTAACTTGTTACTAACGCTGTTAGGATATGGAACATCTGCAGGGATTATATTTAACCCGGTTTACTTGTGACATTAACCGGCTATCCTTCAGTTATTCTGTAGTTTTAAAAGTGGTACAAACGCGCTTTTCCTCAGCGTTTCCAGTCGGAGCTTAAATCACATTCTGAGCTTTTTTGAATGGAGGGGCGACGCCTTCATTTAAACAAACCAGTGGCCTCGTTTAAGTCGTCAGCTTACGCCAGCCTGGGCTGTTTTCATACAAAATGGACCGACGCTTTTTGACTACAGGGTTCAACAACTTTCACAATGTTGTTCAGTCATCGTTTGCAGAGTTGCTGAACAAATTACAAGCGGAGTAAGCCTTAAACAATAGTAAAGGCCTATGATCCTCTTACTTGCTGTACCTTTTCCTGGTTTACAATCCAAATCGAAGGAGGCTTACTTTAAGAGCCCTTGGGTCCGAAGTCAGTGGGGTCACCTTCAGTCACATTTCCACTGCGGACTTGCTTTTGAGTGTTGTTTAGTCCGTCTTTGACAGTGTTATTCAACTGTCAGAATGGTGAAGTTTCTGCAGGAACAATGTGATGCATAGTGCGCAAATTGCCAACGCCAAATGTGCGTTTTGCTATTATGGCATCGGATTTGTCAGACAGAACTGATGTGTTGTGTTCTTCTCTCAGCGAGTAATGATGTCAAGGAAATCTTTGCCAGTGCCAAGAATGGAGATCAATACCGAGTCTTAAAGGTTGTGATCGAGGATGGTAAGCAGATGTCCAGGAGTCTTAACATTTTGTTTACAGTTCTTCTCTTCTGCCAAAATAATTCTTAACTTGTACATTTGCTAAGACTGACGGTACAACGTCAAAGGAACTGACAAATCCAACCGCTGCTGACATTGTTGTGGTCGACACGTTTGTTTTCCAGAGCAGTTGAGCCTTGGCTGCAGCAAGAAAGCTTCAAAGCAATGGGAGCAGGAGTACGATTCGTTAGTCCTGCCTCTGCTGGAGGATGCCATGCCCTGCTATGTTCTGTACCGCCTGGACTCCACTAACAACCAGGGCTACGAGTGGCTCTTCCTGGTCTGGTCTCCAGACAACTCTCCTGTAAGAACCCAAAGCCTGGATGAGGTTTAATGAGTAGCTCTGTATTCTTCGTGGCATTTCTCCTCATTTGCTTGAAGGCAGGATGGGTGGGGTTAACCACATCAAACAGTTCACTGTAGGTTTTTTAGAAACTGTACAACTGAGTGAACAATAATACATCTCTCAAAGTTTAATGCATATATACTATAGATATGAACTGCATAGGGACCTATTTTACACATAGCAAAACTTAGCCTACATCTTTCAACTGACTTAAAGCTGCTTTATTCAATTTTGACCTCCACAAGTTTGCTTGAGAGACGATAGCTAACGTTTTAGATACAGAGCTACATGGGTATCATTTTGGGTACCTCTGTCTGTCCATCTGTTGAAAATGTCAATATTTATAGTAATTATATCGCTAGTTTATTGTACCAACTCCCAAGACAAATACCAGCCTCATTCTGGATTCCTAAGTGGTTTACCGGTCCATTGTTGACGTCTGCTGTCAGCCTTTTCATACGAGATAGGTAGTGTACCATACCTTTGTCTTGGCTTCTGAGTTGGGAGGAGCTGGCAGTAAAATGTACAAAATGAACTCAACATTCCTAGCCCGTAGTGCATCAGGTACGGACTTGTTCGTAATCTGCACAAGCATTGCCCTGCCATGAATCCAGTATATGTTCAGCTGTAAGCCTTACAAATAGTTCTACCTTGAATAGGCTAAAAATCAGCAATTATAAGGCATCACTACCAGATATGCAACACATTTGTTATGGAATCAAATCATGAAACTCTCTTTGTTTAGATGAGTGATGGAGTAAAGATTGACCAAGTTTTGTCTATTTTTTTCAGGTGCGAAATAAAATGTTATATGCTGCTACCAGAGCTACACTGAAGAAAGAGTTTGGAGGAGGACACATCAAGGATGAAATTTTTGGAACCTCGAAGGTTGGTCTTATAACTAACATACATTCACAGATGAAGTATTGAGAATGCCTCTTTTATTGACTGTGTGTGGCAGTTTTGGTGAGATTCTTCTTCTTCTGGTCTGTAGGACGAGTTGAGTCTCAGCGGATACAAGAAACACCTGAGCTTGCAGGCGGCTCCCCTGCCCCTCACTGCTGCAGAGCAGGAACTGAGGCAGATTAAACTTAACGAGGTACACACAACCAGGTGTCATTCAGATTTAATCTGCTGCATCTTAATCTTTAATGTCCTCTGTTCCATTTGTTATCACCTTACTGAAGTAGAGGTCGTCCATCAGTAGGGGTAATTGCTTACCTCCTCACAGGGCTTGCTATTATTCATTATTCACCCAGACAGTGTATGGGTGAAGTAGCCAGCACGTCAGCAGCATTGCAGGTGTGCCTATGCTGGTCTCACAGTATTAGTTGTGCGAAGATGAGGATCCCTTAGACCAGTGAAAGGCTTGCAGAGATTAATCTTGTACACCTCACACCCATGCCTCTGTAAGTGTGATTTACATTTGAATTTGTCATTTATACTGAGCAAGAAAATACGTAAAGGAGAGGAAGAAATGAATGCCTAAATCTACATTCTCACAATATATAAAATCTTGAAACAAATGGACTGCTCAATTAGTAGACTTGCCTCATACAGTGATGATGCAACAATTCATGCAGAATCTTAATGGTTCTGTGCATGTAATCAGTTTTACCTGTTATGGCAGTAAGGACAATATCCTGAGTGCATGTAGATCTAATGTGTGTCATAGGGTACGCAGTGGCATATTGCTCGTGCTGCGATACGGTGTTTGCACTGCTACTGCTTGTTGTGTGTGTGAGTGTTTCTATTTGTTGCGTTTGTCTTCTGTTGTAATGCGGTCATGTGATCACTGTCAGTACACAGCGGTGTAAATATAGGAGGTGAAAAAAAAGCACCGCTGACCCAAGTGACTTTTAGCTGGAGTCAGGCTGTTTTAAAAGCAAAAACAGCGTTTTGAAGTTTCACTGTTCAGAGTCTTGAAGGCAGATGCCGTCTCCAAATGAAATCCTCTTCTTTATAAGGAAGGACTGCCCCCTTGTAATTGCCGCTCCCTCTGTCTGTCATATAAACAAAAAGAACTGCCCTTCTTACCATATATGGAAGTTGTCTGAGGAGTGTGCTCCCTGTCCATGGTATGGTAAATTAAAAGCAGCAAAGGGAAGTGAAGTTTGTCTTCCTCCCACTTCACCAGCTGTTGAAGGAAGATAATATACCAATAATCTGCACTGTTTGAAAGAAAAAGAGGGTTTAGAGATATAAGTCACTGCTGTGCCGGGCAGACTGCTGCTTTACTAAGCAGATAAAGACACAAAATCCTTTCTGGTGTACAACATTGACTACATCGGCTAAAATAGATGCAATCCTCAGTTCTAATCCCTCAGCATTTCTATCTCTCTGGGTGAAAGTGTGGAGGCAGACGCCACATCTGTTATCATCATGCTGCAGCACTGAAGCTGTTTGTTGAAAATCGCAAACCTTTTACTTTTGGGTTGCTTAACTCTGTTTGTTTTCCGGGTCATTGCCATCCTAAGAACAATTCATGGTTCACCAGAGATGAAATTTAGAATGACATTTGAACGCGTTGATGCATGACCTGTCATAATGTATGTCAGCACAATGGTATGTTGTCATTAGCACGTTTTTGAGTTAATGAGCATATCAATAAGGAAAACCTGACTCTCTTGAAAGTGTTCCTAACCTTAAAGCTTTAAACTCTGACATTTGCTTTACGTCCATTATTACGCTAAGTGTATTACTTATCCAATGAATCTGATCTTCCTACTGAATGGCCTAATGTTACTGCTTTTGTATTGTGTATAATAGTGGTGTGGGCAGCTGAATTGTGACTTTGTGTGTGTGTGTGTGTGTGTGTGCAGGTGCAGACAGACATCAGTGTGGACTCAAAACATCAGACCCTGCAGGGAGTGGCCTTCCCTTTGCACAGAGAAGCTGTTGGTGCTCTGGAACGTTTTAGGGACAAGAAATTGAACTACGTACAACTTGTGAGTCCTCCATGCAAATCTGTGTTTGCTGTGTAATCAATACTTTATCATTTGTCTTATATAATTTTGGAAGATGAGAGAGTCTTTATCAGGAGTTGTTTACAAAACCAACACAATGATTCACTCATTTTGGCCTGAGTGTCTTTGTGTCGTGCCTGCTCATTGAAATTCAATGTCACAAGATCGGATCAGTACAAAGGCTTGATTGTGGTAATTTGGTCGAAACAATCCCAATTGTTTAAACCTAGATAGGCTAAATCATACTCATATTGAATTACATTATTCCCCACATCACTGGGAGTCACTTGGCCGGTCTTGAGTATCTTTTTGCTTCTTTTCAGAAAATAGACTTTGAACAGGAGCTGATTCTGTTGTGCAACACTGAGCCAACAGAAGTGAAAGACCTCCCGTCCAGAATCCCCATGGATTCGGCACGTTACCACTTCTTCCTCTACAAGCATTCCCACGAAGGCGACTACTTGGAGTCCACAGGTGAATAGACCGTGACATATATATAGTGAAGAAAACGCACCTCACCCTCGATCATCATCAGTGATCTTCATCTCTGCATCTTGCTTCATATTTTGCAGTCTTCATCTACTCTATGCCTGGGTACAAGTGTAGCATCAAAGAGAGGATGCTGTATTCCAGCTGCAAAAATCCCTTGGTTGACATGGTGGAAAAAATTCTCCAGATTGAGATTGAGAAAAAGGTAAGGAACAGGAGCAAACATGGTGCAGTATTTTTCCACACGTAATGTCACAAAAATATGTAAAAATAAACGATTATGGATCATAGAAGGTTACGATCAATCTAATCCATCTACTCTGCATTCTTCTTCAATTCTGTTATTTTTATTGACATGTTTTTCTTGTTCTCAACTCTTACTGTTTTGTCTTCGGTTGCTACATTTTAGTTTCTTTGGTCTGTGTTTGAGTTAGACTCCATTTTAGTTTGCGTGTTTTGTCTCTCCGTTGTTATTTTGCCTCCAGCTCTTTTACTTTGCCTGTCAAAGCACCTTGTTTCTTTTTTTTTTTTTCTTAAGGTGCTGCATCAATAAAGTTATTATCGTGTTTTTCTTTCCCAGTTGGAGATTGGCAGTGGGGACGAAGTGACCAGTGACCTCTTGTATGAGGAAGTTCATCCCAAGCAGTATGCACACAAACAGGCTTTCGCCAAGCCTAAAGGTCCTGCTGGGACAAAGGGTGGGCGTCGCATTACCAGACCGCCAGCAGAGGAAGACTAGACACACCTCAGCACCCCGCCCTAAACACGTTCCACAGTGGAATATTCCTGTGATGGGCGGGGGATCATACTGGACACCTTTTTTGTTTTAAAAATTAAGACAGCAACCTCAAATTCCTGCAAAGTTCACCCAGACCCAGCTATGCACGCCAAGGACAACTGAGCAATGACACATTTCCAACGTTCCATTTGTAGCTTGCCAAATGGAAGCTCATTTATGTTTGTTGCTACATTCACAAATTAAGTAAGAGACACCCAAACTAAAAGATTTTCATCTTATTGCCAGATCTAAGACTTTAAAAGTGTTACTAATGTGAACTTGTGCCAATGATAAAACTTCCCCATTGTGAGTTCACGTTTGAATTCTTACCTTGCATTCCTTAAGTCGGTGTCACTTAACGTTTCAATGTCTTAGTGTGCTTTGTCTGTTTGCACAACTGAGGTGCTCCAAAGCAGAAAAGAGATAATTATTCAATTTGTGTCTATTGATTCATTTTAACAGTGCATTTTATATTGGGAAATTTCTTCTTTTTTTGATATAACTGTGGTTTACATGAACAAAAAAAAATCATCTGCTGAAAAACTTATTTTTCTATGCAAGTGCTATAAATGTACATACTGTAGCTGTGTGATGCTCTATGATTACGAGAGTCTAGTCTGTTCTGGTGATTGTCAATAACAATGAGAATGTACAGGAAACAACAGGGGCTTCCAGAAATGTTCCATCGATACATCTCAGATTTCACTCAGAGGAAGCTGCTCATGCTGTGCTCATTCTCAATCAAGGTGGAAGACCGAGCTAACGGATATGAAAGGGAATGTTAGTTCTGCCATGAAAACATGCCACATACACTTGTCTACTGATTAATATTAGGCAAACTACTAAGCTCATCTTTGAAGGGAAAATCCCTTTATATTCACAGTGTCGTGAAAAACAAAAATCACAGTTTGGTCTTATTTGTTTTCTTACAAATCTTTTAAATAAGAAAATAAAATATTTAAATCCTGCATGTTGCCTATTGTTCCCTTTAACCATCTACACCCTGGACAACGACAGTCAAGGTAGGCCATCCATCAGTGCATGAACGAATGAAATGATGCTGTTTCATATTATATACTGATGCATGTAAGCTGAGGACTTCATGGTAAATGTTACAATCCATGTATAAACGTTTATCTGCACACTTAATTATAAAAGTAAACTGATAGAAAACACTCATAAAATCCATCCATCGATTTCAGCACCGTCGAGCCATGCTGGACTTCACTTCTGTGGCTGATAATCCTTTGAAATGCTATTTAGAACTCCTTGAAGCTCTGATAGGACCTGTTAAGACAGATAATTGATCTTGTATAACATCTGCAAACATTTTTTAGAGTCACATTTATGCATTCACGTCTTAAGCTAATTTAAAATCGAAACTTTTCAAAGTTACAACAATACAGAGCTTTTCTTTAGGCTGGTAATGACACTCAAATTTGAGAGTTATGGAAAATCGGTCAAGCAGTATTTGGGTCAGATGCTCTTTTTTTCTTTACCTGTTTGATGACGGGCCGCCTGATCTTCCTCTCATGGAGACAGTTAGAAGCCAAAGAGTAAATACGTTCCCCCTGGGTCAGCTCCCAGTCTGTCATCTTTTTGTCCAGAAACTCTTCCAAAGTCAGATCCTCATCTTCATCATCTATATCATACCTCATCTCCATCTGTCAGCGTAAAATGGTGATACACATGACAATGTTTTACGCCTCAACGGTTAGGTTTAGGTTCATCTGCACGACTTTTTCAGGATCATGGAAGGAACAAAGCGTCTAGTGTTCATCTGCATCCAATAAGTACTTTGCCCTTTACAATCTAAATTCTTTTAATGACTGCTAATTAATAACCAATGAAATCCGCTGTCTTTAATTAAGCTACTGTAACTGTAGCTGGATACACAGAGAAAGCTTCTATTGTGCTGCTTACCAGGAACTGTGGCTCACGTTTGTCATCAGCTGGTGGGAGTCCAGACAATATTTCAAGCAACACCTGTAAGATGAGGGACAGATGGGCTTAATTACACGACCGCCGACAATAACAAACCTTTATGGGTCCGGCATGAGCACTCGTGTCCGGCTTCACTAACATTACGGTCTACACAGGTGCCATAATGACATTACAGCTGTACTCTAATACACAGTACAGACTATACAGCTATACATAATAAACTAGAGGGGGACCACGCCTCTGCCAAGGCCCAACAGAAATTTAACAGGGTGTTAAATGAGCCAAGCTAATAACTTTTTACAATTTCAACATAACATGTCTCCTCAATAGCATATTAACTGTCAGAAAATGTGTGTTTTCCAGTGTTAACTGGGTATTAGAGAATGAAATTGCAGTTTGGCTGCATACTTCATCACAAATTAGAATAAAACTAGAGATAGTTGTATGTTTCTATCCCTACTTGGTACTTCACAGTATTCTTATATACAGTATGTGACCCTGGTCTGAAAACAAATTTCAGTCCATCAGTTAAGGATCCTTACACAGATCTCCACCATCCAGATGTCTTCATTGGTACGATAAAAAAAAATAAAATCTGATGTCTTTTGTCAAAATACCAAACCTGGCGTCTGGCAGTATAAATAAAGAAAAGGGTAAAATGTGATTTTTTTTAATTTCCTGGATGAGGCACTAATCTGGAAACTAGGTTTTATGAAAATCAGACAACAACAAGATGAAAACACCGGTCTTGGCAGAGGGAAAAATGAAATACTACACAAATAGACTTGTTATTAATACAAGGGGAGACGTATATTAGAATATTTATACACTGCCGTGATGTATGTGTCTGTAAGAGAGGTACAGGTATAGGATAACCCTGAGGTGGAACTATACACTCTATTTGACATTATTGTTGCACATTCTCCATCCACAGTATCCCCACCCCTGATTACCACTCCAAAGCTGAAGATGTCAGATTTTGGTGTGATCTCCCCTCGTAGTGCCTCCGGTGCCATGTATGCCCGTGTGCCCACAATCCGATCTGTCATCATGGTTGTTGATGTCCTCTTCGCCGATGCTCTTGTAAGCCCAAAGTCCGATATCTTTGCCACAACGCGTTCATCTAACAAAATATTTGCACTGGAAGGAAAATAATTCATATAATTCTTGTAATTCATGTAATTCTCTTAATGTTAACAGTTCAAAAATCCAAGCAGAGTGGATCATCAGTACCTTTTAACATCCCTGTGGATGTGGTGGTTGCCGTGCAGATACTCCAAACCCGTTGCCGTCCCGACAGCTATTGAGCATCTCTGTTGCCAGGACAACGACGGACTTCCATCCTGCACGGACAAAATGTCATCTACTGACTTACACGTATAAAAGCACGAGAAGCAAAAGACAGAAATGTGATGTGTAGATGGAGCTCACCAAACAAGCCAGTCGGTCCAGCAGAGATCCATTGGCCATGTAGGCGTACACCACACATGGGTGCTGTCCATCACAGGAGAACCCAACCATGTCCACCAGGTTCTCGTGTTTCAACCTTTAGAGCAAACAATCCTATCAGATACATACACAAAGTTAAGCTGAAACAAACAGCGAGAAGAACTGATGTTTACTGCTGCCCCCCGGAATCTTTGTTAAAGCTTTCACACTATCAGGGTCCCTCAGTTTGGTGACGATGCTGACTGAAGAGACAACATCCACTCTTTTGCTACTGCTTCATGAAATGTAAATACGATGGTGATACCGGCATACTGGACAATATTCCACCAGAAGACAGAAGAAACTCACACTTTCAGAGTCTGGATCTCCTGATCGAACTGAATTTGCAGCTCGTGCGGTGAGAGGTCGTCCATCTGAACAGAATAAATTAGGACTGTAAGATTTATGTTTGCTCCGGTGCAACATGAGCAATGTGAGCGGCAGACCTCCACACACCGGGTTGAGCTTTTTCACTGCAACAGGTTTGTCATTTAGGAGACCTTTATAAACCGTCCCAAAGCCCCCCTCTCCAAGTCTGCTGCCCCCATCTGACATCAAACGATCATCAAAGTTGTCTGTGATCTCCATCAGCTCTTTGTACAAGAAACAGGAAAAACCTAATAAGGGAAACAGGGACAAGATTAAATCACTTTTTACAGCCAAAGTCTCAATTCTGCCACCTTCTGGTCTATTAAAAGACTCACTGATCCTCCATAAGTACTTATTATATTCACCTGAGTGGTCCTGTTCACTGGCTTCCAATAGAGGTTTTGTTCTCATAGTAGAGCTGACAGGTACCGACTCTTCATTTCTGTCGTCCCGTGGATGGGATGCAGGGACAATGGCTGGCTCTGCTGCCGAGGACGCCCACCATGTCTCTGCTGAAATCACCTCTTCCACTGAGTCTGGATGAATAAAGATTCAGAATGTGAAATAGTACATCATTTCGGAAATGTCCTCCTATATCAAAAACACAGACTGACTGCATTACCCGCATTATTTTAACACCGTGTCACACTGTGTCTCATTGTTTCATTCATGTCAAAGTGCAAAAGTCATATTGTTCAATTCTTCCTATCACTGTTATTGGTACATTTTTGCACTGAATTGTTCAATCATCACCTATGTGATCAGCAATTAGTACAATCGTTTTGTTTGTTTTTGTTTGCTTTGTACTTTAACTACAGGGATGTCTGAGTTCCTGCATTCATTCCGGCATTGTTCGTGTAGTCAAATATTTCATGATTTTACTTGGAAATCCTTACCTGCCATCATAAAATCTTTTACGTTGATGCAGTTGGATGAGTGTACTTACAAAATACCAGTGGTGGGCCGTCAGGGCCAGCAAGGCCTTCTCTGCTGGCCTAAACACTATCAGAAGCACTGACCTTCATTTACAAACTAAATTCTAATATTTGTTCCATTAAATTGTATTCATTTATTCCCAACAGTCTGTTCTCTTCATTTCGTAGCGTTTCTCTTCCTCCTCTGCTTCCAGTCCGTGTATGTGGATGTTAGATTTTTGGTCCAATCAGATTTCAGCCTCTATGTGTTGCCATGTCAATCTAATCTGCCTTCAGAATCAGTAGTTCTGGCCCCTGGAACTTAAACTACATTAGCAATGGGACTGTTTCTTTAACCAATCAGATTTATAATTCTCCTCTCAGGTCCAGCCAGCTGGCCCACAATGACGTCAGCATGTTTCCGTCCTCTGATTGGTCGGTCAGAGCAAAACTGTTACAGCCAAGTTCAACTAGCAAAACACGTCTGTAATGATCTGCACACATTAATACATTTGAGTTAGAATTTTTTACGCCCACAATGGCTGATGGAGGAGGAGGAGTGGACTTGGTCTGGACATACTTAAAAATACATTTTCAAGGCGGATTTTTCCAGAAAAGCTAGACATCTTGAGGAGAGGTCGGCCAACCCCGATAATTGGGACGTGATAGTGGTGGTATTAAGAGGTGGATTAAGTCGGCTAAGTCCCCACTGAAGGCCCTGGTACCAAATGCACAGCCCGCCACTGCAACATACATTTGCATACTTTTCTATGAAACTTACTGATCACACTCTATAGATACTGAGTTCGTAAACACACCTGGTAACAGCAGACAGGCTGCAGCCAGGAGGTTGTGACTCTTCAGGATGTCGACGAGTTCACCCACGGTACAGTTCGTGGTCCCCCAGTCACGGAGCAGCTCCATCGTGGGACTTTTCCCCTGAGCGACGACGGCTTCAAACCTCCTGAGAGGCACAGATTGATGAACAAACGATGACACAAACCGTGGAATCTTGGCTGTCACCCGGTTATCACCTACCGGACATGATGCTGGGAGTACTGCGGTTGTCCATTGGGGTCCTCTATGGATACAAGAACGTCTTTCCACCTGTCCTGAGGATCCAAAAAGTCTGACAGTTTACGGCGTAAAAGACCACCGAGATTGCGAATGTACGTCCCGGAAGTTACTTTATTATTCATTTTGTATGAAGACAGACGTACCGTCCTCACTCCAGTTTGTTCTATCAAT
Source organism: Brotula barbata (assembly GCA_900303265.1). Classification (NCBI taxonomy): domain Eukaryota; kingdom Metazoa; phylum Chordata; class Actinopteri; order Ophidiiformes; family Ophidiidae; genus Brotula; species Brotula barbata. Next base: position 3,168 of record OMNV01016118.1, on the reverse strand, counting down.
TAAAGGGACAACATACCAAAGTTGCAGCGCGCTCTTAAAGTGATTTTTAACATTTCCGGTGAGTTATTTTGCCCACAGTCCTGTAAAATGTGTATTTCCCAGATTGAGTAACTTCCTTTCAACGTAGAGCAGTCAGGAAGTCTCCGCCCACTACACGGAAATAAATGGAGATGATTTAGTGTTACAGCACCCTCTAGTGGAGGATCAAAGCAACGGTCACTATTAATGTCTATTTTAGGACGGCTTTCATACTAACTAGGTACAGCATGAATTATCAGCTATTGATGATAGAAATAGTAATTCATTCAATATATACATATTGATTATATTATTATTATTATTGTTGTCTA
>OMNV01016117.1:0-24818 GCA_900303265.1 Brotula barbata | reverse complement strand
CTCCTTGGCTCCTCGGTTTTGTCTTCTCCCTGATTGTTACTTGAACCCTCAGATTTCTCTTCCCCATTATTCTTGCCAAAATTCTCGACTTTCTGTTCTCCCTGACTGCTGCTTGACTCTTCAGTTTTCTCTTCTCGCTGATTGATGCTTGACTCTTCCGTTTTCTCTTCTCTCTGATTGAGGCTTGACTCTTCCGTTTTCTCTTCTCTCTGATTGATGCTTGACTCTTCCGTTTTTTCTTCTCGCTGATTGATGCTTGACTCTTCGGTTTTCTCTTCTCTCTGATCGATGCTTGACTCTTCCGTTTTCTGTTCTCCCTGACTGCTGCTTGACTCTTCAGTTTTCTCTTCTCGCTGATCGACGCTTGACTCTTCAGTTTTCTCTTCTCTCTGATCGATACTTGAATCTTCAGTTTTCTCTTCTCTCTGATCGATGCTTGAATCTTCGGTTTTCTCTTCTTTCTGATCGATGCACAAATCCCCAGCTTTCTCCTCTGCAAGTTTCTTGCCAACCCCAATTTTCTGTCCTTCCTGACTGCTGCTTGACTCTTCCGTTTCCCCTTTTTCCTGATTATTGCTTGATTCTTTGTTTTTCTCTTCTCCCGGATTGTCCCTTGAATCTTCAATTTTCTCTTCTCCCTGATTGTTGCTTGAATCTTCAGTTTTCTCTTTTTGCAGGTTGCTGCACAAACCGTCTGTTTTCTCTCCTCCCTGATTGTTGCTTGATTCTTCTGTTTTCTCTTCTCCCTGTTTGTTGCTCACATCCTCAGTTCTCCCTTGTCCCTGCTTGTCACTTGGCTCAACATCAGTTGTTTCTTTAACTTGGCCATCCCCTGGCTCTGTCTCAGCTTTGTCCACCGTCATGTCCTTAGACTCCTCTATGACCCGTGGGCTGAGGACCTCAGATGGATAAGAGCTGCTCTCCACATGCTGTCTCCCAGGGGACTCTGGAGTGGCTGTAATATCTGCAACCTAACACATCAACATATTATTAAACTATTTGAACTCATCATTTGATTATTATTTTCACACCACACCATTCACAATATATTGTATGTCAAGTGCAGAATCTGTCAAATTGAGTGTAGACTGCAGCAAAGACCTCAAGTCAAAACCCAAGCAAAAAACAAAGTTACTTTTCCAAAACTGATATCAGAGAAGAAATTGCAGAGGTTCATGGAGGCACCACCACCAAAAGCATACAGATCTGAGGTGTAATCATCACCACCTCCTGTTCAGTGGCATTTTCCTTAGCTTTGGTTTGGTCTTGCACTGTGCCCTGCTCATCTTTTACTGGATTGTTGCCCTCTGCAGCTCCTGTGACAACTGTTGTGGGTTCAGGAGATCCTTTACACTCCTGAGAGATCTGGTGATGTGCAGACAAAATTCTTGAAGTCTTTAAAATATCACGAGATAAATTTACTCCATAAGAGCAACTATATAGAAAACATTTTGGGTGAGGGCTTTGCTCAAAGTGTTTTTTGGCCTTCAGTGGGAACGCCAAAATACACTGATACACTATGAAAACATGGATAAATATACATTGTTATTCAGAAAACACATACAATCCTATTGGGTATTATGTCACACATCATACTTTTGTAGATGCTTCAAAGGCTTCTGTACTCTTGTGCGCTTCCTCCCTCAGCTTCTCTTGGTGCAGTGCCTCCTCTGCTGCTTTCGCTCGCTCTTTCTCCAACAGTGCCGTGTTGGCCTTTTTCTTAGAACAGAAAAAGTTGTGCATTAGAAAATACTCCAACAAAATTTTTCATCCATTTCTACTAGGTCAGAATCAACTTCGGTGTTATCAGGGGCCAAGCACCAAAGGTGCAGAGGCACATCTGTGTGTGGCACTCTGTCCTCAATGGTTAGTCAGTTACCATCCTGAGGACTCAATTTCCAGAGTTTGAATCTCACTATTTCCCACTCATGCTCACTGGGTGTTTGGCCCCTGGAAATTGCCACATGCAGTTATTTTACATTATTATTAGTCGTAGCATTTTTAAGTCTGAATGTCTTCATTGTCTTGTCTTAGACAACCAGCTGTACATAAGATCAACATAGTCATAGATAGAAAGCAAGCAATTACAAAGAAAAAAAAGCAAATCATACAAGACAGCCAAAATCTATTAAAAGTTATCCACGTGACTCCTATAAGAGTGGCAGTGACACACAGCCCAGTGAAAAAGCCCAATTAAGGTCCACGTGGAAGGAAAATGTAAAATACTGGCATCTACTGGCGAATACGTATAACTACAGCTCTTACCTTGGTCTCATACTCCAAATACTCGTTGTGTCTGTAAATCCAGTGAGCCAGATATTCAATTGGGTCCACTGGCCGTGCCATCACCACTTCAGCAAGACCCTCTGCCAGACATTTTCCAACGTGTTTTTTTAAATACTCAGAATCCATGCTTTTTCTGCGCGAAGAGTTAAAAAAACAACAACAACAAAACAAAACAAAGTCACAGGAAACAAATAGCCTAGTCAGAGAAAGCAAACGGAGGCATTTTGGATTCCTAGAGACTAAGATAATATACAGTGGTTTAAACAATGACATAAACCTCTTCAGTCAGCTACGAACAAATAAATCAGATGAGTTATTACCATTTGTCTCGCAAAAAAAGCTTAATTTGATCATTACGACGCTTTTGTTTACACAATTAGGAGTATTACTGTCAGATAAATTCGACATCTCCACTACCAATACATGTAGCAAGCAGAAGAAGAAGACATAACCAAAGCAAACCTTTTCCTTCGTTGACTTTCCGTAGACGACGTCTCCATGGCAACGGTGTTACTACACTAGTGCTCCCCCTACAGCTGTATAAACTCTTCCGATTTAAGAAAACAATACATGTTTGTGCTAATGCAAAACGGTTTTTATCAAATTTACTTGGAGCACTGCTCATTTGCGTCTGTGTTTTGTTCTTTTACCATGACAAAATGAATACAAATATTGCTTTTTTTACACATGACAATCGTGACAGTGTGACTCCCAAACTTTCGTTTTTTGATTTCGGACTCCTCATTTATGTTACCTTTGCGGTTAAAAATGAAAAAAATAATGATTGGATAAAAGTGACGTTTTTCCTATCGTTGCAAATATTTATATCACGGGCATTACTGTTTGATTAAATACCACTGTGACTACATTTCCCGTTTGTACTCTATTTTGTGAAAGGAAGACCAGCGGTGTCAAACAGTTAGCCAATCACAGCGTCGAATGTGACTTCACTGGTCAGTGATTGGATGCTTTTGCATATTTTTCCCACGATGCTTTGCTGCGCCGCCCTGGAATTCAAATCGAGCAGACCAATCAGGGCGAACCCTAACGACTGGGACAGCGTTTTAAACTTGTAGAGAAACTGTTGTCAAAAGACAGAACGGGTTAACGTCGCAGGCACCGGGAGACAGGTTTGGCGATTAATTTCATGGATTCCTCGGGGTGTTTTTATTCTTTGTAACTACGTTTGTATTTTTAATCATTCAGTGGCCTGAAAACCCCTAGCGTGCCAAAGTATTTTTCTTCGATTTGGTGAAAGCAAAACAGCTTACTAGCTTCTCGGGCTAGTATAACGTCGGTTAGTGTGATTAGCTGTCGTTCGCCACTGAAAGCTAGTTTCCGGACAATCTTTCTAATTTTAATTTTTTAATTTATAGGCATCGCGGAGTATTTTAATCAAAAATGAGTGCAGGCACAGCAAAGCCGGTGAATCCGTCGGCACATGTCGATCCGAAAACGGCCCCACTTAAAGAAATCCCAGATGTTCTTGTTGACCCTCGCACCAAGAGAAGATACACTCGGGGAAGGTTTTTGGGAAAAGGTGGCTTCGCCAAATGCTACGAAATTACAGATGTAGAGACCAAGCAGGTTTTCGCTGGTAAAATCGTGCCCAAGTCCCTCATCCTGAAACAGCACCAGAGGGAGAAGATGACCTCGGAAATCGCCATTCACAAAAGTCTCAACCATGCTCACATTGTGGGCTTCCACGGCTTTTTCGAAGACGACGACTTTGTCTTCGTGGTGTTGGAAATCTGCAGAAGGAGGGTGAGTTGACGTGGATAATGTAACTTTTTTTTGTACCGAGCACTGTTCAGGGCGTCGATCAGTCCCTTCCGTTTATTGTCGTGGCAATAGCTTGAATTTAAGGCAACTCTGGTCAACTTCAAAAAGAGTTGGGGCATATGATAAACAATGTTATTGTCGCTGATTTAGCAAGGCTTCGACTGAGTTTTCATCACATCACATGATAGTTAATATTGATATTCAAGTGTTGTGAAAAGGAGATTTTATGATCTTGATGATCTACCTTCCAGTCCTTGTTGGAGCTGCACAAGCGTCGTAAGGCTGTGACCGAACCAGAGGCCCGTTACTACATGATGCAGCTGCTCAAGGGTGTCGAGTACCTGCACAGCAACAGAATCATCCACAGAGACTTGAAACTGGGAAACATTTTCCTCAGCGATGACATGGAGGTCAAGATAGGTAATGAGCACATTTAGCCGGAAATCAGTTTAAGTATTCCAACTACTGTTTGCTCCCACTGTCTTGTCATTAGAGACAAAATAACAACAAACCTGTTGGCTCAGCAAAAGGGTTATTATCCCAATGTTTCTCATTAAAATATACACAGAATATCATCACTATCTGAACCCCATTTTGTCAGAGAATGTGCGACTGTCACGTTAACAATGAAAAAATAATGTTTGTCTGGTCAGATGCATCACATAGTCTCTCCTCTTCCAGGGGACTTCGGTTTGGCCACTAAGATCGAGTTTGATGGTGAGCGGAAGAGAACCCTGTGTGGGACACCAAACTACATTGCCCCTGAAGTGCTTTGTAAGAAAGGCCACAGCTATGAGGTGGATGTCTGGTCACTGGGTTGTATACTGTAAGTTTGAGCACACAAGCATTTGTGATTGTGTCCATTTGAGTTTTATTTCAAATGCTGTCCCACCATTAGAAGTTCCCACATGGCACTGTCTTGAAAACACACCATTCAGTCTTCTCAATTCCATGGTCTTGTCTTCTTTTAGGTACACATTGCTGGTGGGTAAGCCCCCATTTGAGACCTCCTGTTTGAAAGAGACATACACCCGCATCAAGAAGAACAACTACACCATCCCCTGGGTACTGCGCTATTTTTGATTGCTGTCTCCATTGTTCATCATATCTCTTGCCCCTCTCTCACTCTGTCTCTTTCTTGTCCCCTTCTGAATCCTATACTGCCCCTACAGCACATCAATCCGTTGCCGTGCTCTCTCATCAAAAGGATGCTGCATGCCGATCCCTCCCAGAGGCCGAGCATTGCTGAACTACAAGCAGACGAGTTTTTCACATCTGGTTATATTCCCCTGCGTTTGCCTACCACGTGCCTTACTGTGCCTCCACGGTTTTCCATTGCCCCCTCCACAGCCACTGAGCTCAGCCAGAGACGGCCACTGACAGCACTGAACAATAAGGGTAATGATCCTATCAAAGGTCACGTTGTTACAGCTGAGACAATTTAGCTCTATGGTGTGCAGTAGCTCTTGTTTATTAAAATGCTTTGATATTTAGTGTGCTGAATATATTGTGCACATGTAGATGTCCTGACAGTGGTTAAATGTATCAGAATCTTGTATTGTTAGCATAGCTGCCTGCGTTTTATATAAATGTTGTAAATATTTTCCCCTTATTTTCAGCTGGGGCAGAGAAGGTGGAAATGAAGGATGAACCTCTGCAAAGGTGAGAGCAGTTTGAAACAATCACTCCAACATTCTGTGCCTTCTCAAAATGTTTTTGTTGAGCTGTCCATAGTGGAAAGTTTTCACTGCTGAATCATGAATACAATTGAAATTTTTATAAAGAAAAAAAGAATCCAGTAATTAAATTAAGTACATTTAGAATATATTTTTTCAATTATTTATTTTTCCAACGGTGTTTGGATTGATACAACGTTTTGGTCCAAGGTCAAGATAGCTCTCATGTTCTGAGATCTGTATTGTAATAACTGTGTGTGTTGTGGATAGGGAGGCTGAGCCGTCAGATGGTAATCTTAAGGACATGCTGCAGCAACTCAAGAGCCTCATTGCTGCAAAGCCCTCTGAGAAAACACTCATACGCCAAGGTGAACAGTTTTTTATTTTTCTGATATTTATTTATTTATTGTTTATTTCAAGGCTGTAATTGACAGCTATTCTTCCTTCTGTTAACACATCCTGTTAAAAAAAAAAGTTCAATTGTTTTTTTTTGTTTTGTTTTTTATGACCAGAAGAGGCAGAGGATCCTGCTTGTATCCCCATCTTCTGGATCAGCAAGTGGGTCGACTACTCTGATAAATATGGATTAGGTAAGAATTATAAGAATCTGTAACATTAGTGTTACAAATGTTACATTAGTGTTATTGGTGTTTAAATTTCCCGTTTCCCCTATTATTACTTCTACTATATCTGTTGAAATAAAAAAACATTAAACTAATCAACAATCATTTTAAAGTGCATAGAGCAAGTTAGAGCTGGCGTTTTTGCTTTAAAAGGTTTTACAATACTGTTGCATCGGTGTAAAATGTTTTGAAACGTCTATTTCAGGCTACCAACTCTGTGACAACAGCGTGGGCGTGCTATTCAATGACTACACACGTCTGATAATGTATGCCGATGGTGACAGTTTGCAGTACATTAACAAGACAGGAGCCGAGTCCTATCTCAGTGTGCGCTCCTACCCTAATACTCTCACCAAAAAGGTCAGTAGACGACACAGCTCCTCTGTTTGCAAAGAATCTTTCACACATACTGTGCGTTTCTTAAATGTTTTTTCATTATTACACCCATCTGTCATTCTTTTGTTTTCTCCTCGTAGATAACATTATTGAAGTACTTTCGCAACTATATGAGCGAACACCTGCTGAAGGCTGGTGCCAACATAGCACGTCGGGATGGCGATGAGCTGGCACGGCTGCCATACCTCTCCATCTGGTTCAGGACCAAGAGTGCCATCATCCTGCACCTCTCCAATGGCACCGTTCAGATCAACTTCTTTCAGGTGAGCAGACGGCCACACACCTGATCAGTGCCTTCATATTTTCCCAAATAACCTCCTGCAAAGAAAAGCTGAACGGGTGTTTTCATTCATCCTTCTCTTCCAGGACCACACCAAGCTGATCCTGTGTCCGTTGATGGCCGCCGTGACGTACATTGATGAGAAGCGAGACTTCCGCACATACAAGTTGTCTCTGCTGGAGGAGTTTGGCTGCTGTAAGGAGCTGGCCAGTCGCATTCACTATGCCAAGCTGATGGTAGAGAAGCTGCTGGACAACACAAACATGCCTTCCACTGCACAGTAGATGCAGAGTTTTTAACTGACCACTTCTTACTCTCTGAGGTCCAGAGAGGGACCTGGCCTTAAGAGTCTTCACCAGTTTGTACATACATATTAAACCAGTCAAGCAGACTTTTTGCCCTGTCTAGACTTTTATTTTTTGCATCTTGCTAAAGGAGTCTCACTCATAACTCTTATAAATTGTAATTTTTTGAAGCTTATCCTTGTGCGTTCACCCATTGTTCTACATTATTTGTCTGCATTGGTTCAGACTGATAAAGCCCACTGGTTGAATGTGCTGTGTAATGGGGGTGAAAATCATTGGCTGTGTAGATTGGTTGTTTGTCTCCCGTTTGTCTCCCGTTTCCTTATCTGTGTTGTAGCGAAGTGGAGCAAGTTAGCTCTTCATCATGTACATTGTTTCTATAGTTAGTTTTTACTCTGAATCTTTTACTTGTTGTGTTTTTCACTAAGATGTACAAATTTGTACAAACTGCTGAATATTTTAAAATCTTACCCAAGTTTAATAAAGATTCTGTAAGCAAGATGAATTATGTGCTCTATTCATGTACATAGTACCAGTTGTGGGTCTACTGTGGGAAAAAATAAGTAATATTTCAAGGAAAGGTTACAAACATGTTATGAGAAAGTAATATGTAATTCTTTACTAGTATAACTTAATTAAAAAAAATTCCCTAAAAGTATTGACTTCCTTTTCCTACAATTTAATCTTCATATCAAAATAGTACTTCCATCCTAAATCTGTTTCAGTATTGTCCCCATAACTGTCATAGGTTTTTGAATGAGTCTGGACTGGAGTCCATTACAGCATCCAGCACCTGGCAGGGCTCCAGTCCAGGCATTTATGCATGGCTAGGTCTTTATTTTTATAAAATATAAATTTTATTTGAGGCTGGACAAAATACATTTAATGCTGTCATTTCGCATCCACCAAATTATTATGTAAAGGTTTGTACTCGTTAGTAAACTGCGATTGTTGAATTCACAATTTTTAATGTAAATAAAAATAAAGACAAATATACTTTTTTCTTTAAATGTCACAACATATACACATATTCAAGTACATTTAAGGACAGTCAAAATGGCAGTAGTAAAACACCACATTGGCTTGCAGACGAGGGTTATCTAAAACGTGACGATGGTTTCATCGATCAGAAAGCCTTTAATATTGTTTTGAGCCCTTTAACAGTTTGCCACTGACCAATGGCGGACATGTTTAATCTATATAAAGGTCCCTGCAGGCCAACAAAGACACTGTTGTAACTGAGAAACTTACAGCTAAAGGAAGGAAATTTGTAATAAAAACTGCATTAGGTGGAGCAGTAGCCACAGATTCTGTGAGGTGTTTTAGCAGTATCACACAGCCGAGGCCGTTTTAAAATCTTCACAAGGAGCCACAGAGTGGCACAGAGAATTCAAAGTAAAGCAGTGTAAAGTGACATCTCCGTTGTGATGGCCAGTCACCAGGGTGTCCCGACCCGCCCAGCGAGCCAGTTGCCAGCCGTCGTTTTCTCGTGCCTGCACCACTCGTGTGCCCTCACAGCGGCCCAGTTCCCACACACACACGCAACCACTCTGGCTCAGCCCCACCACCCTGGAGCCGTTAACGTCAGCCTCACACAACCTTCAGAAAACACAGGTAGAAGGGAGTGTTACACAATTATACACAGATTTCTTGTTTAATCAGTTACCTAAGATAAACATTAGTTGCAGACCTACCGACACACCCCACTCACCTCCCAGACCAGCCTTTGGGTGCGTACAGCTGTGTAGCCAGGACAGAGTTACCATTGAGAGGGTTGGTCGCGACCAAGGAGAACAGGGCGTTCCTCTCTCTCTCCTCTACATCCGTGTTCATCAGACACATTTGATCTTCTTTTCCTTTGCTCTTTCTTTCTTCTTCCTCCAGTGAACTAAGAAACTGATGTTGCAGCAAAACAAATAATGCTCCCTGCACAGGAAAGTGTACACACACAAATTTGAAGCGTAAGTTAATTATGTTGGTAAATACAATGTCGGAAACACACAATCTTACACGGAAACCTCTCTGACTTACACTGTATGAGTGTCCTCCGAGACAGGCTGTATCTGATAAACCACCTCCAAGGGTGATTCTCTGCAGCAGCTGCCCAGTCCTCAAATTCCTGGGATAAATATACAAACAAATCAATTCAACTCAAAACACATAAATGCACATCTGAACAAAATGTGTATATTATCGAGTGAGTCATTGATTTTTAAAAGAAGAGCTTCTTTCTCGTGATGAATAATGTAAATTGAAGTCAGAGTCAGTGTCATCATAAATGCTTCATCAACACTCTTCTCATGCTTCATGATCCACAAATGAGAGAAACAAATGAATTGTGCATGTTGGATAGAGAATGAGCACTGCAGCGTAAAAAAAAAGATGTGTACTCCGTAAGAACAAGTTAACTCCGTGGAGAATTCAGGAGAACTGAGAATCAAGCCCAGGACAACACTAAGCACCAAATGACCCCAAACATGACTTCAAGGAGAGAACAGCAACTGGACCACTGGGGATTAAAGTCAGATTTACCATACAAACAGGTGCCCAGCGTCATCTGTGCCAATCAGAGCGTCTGGAAGTCCATCTACTGCCGTGAGGGCTCTGACACACACTCCAGGACATGCAAGAGACTGAGAGCTTGGAGCACTGAAAGGGACACAAGACAATGAGACAATTGTGCACTACAAATACACTGCACGTACAACACTGAAGCTCTGTTACCTGCTGTCCTCTGACAGTGTGAATACCTCCAGCATGGAGCCGGTCGCTGAGTGGGAGGAGGTAACCACTCTGGACCTGGCCACACCCACGACAGCCTGGATCACGCCCTCACATAGAAGCTTTTGCAAGAGGCTTGAGCATGATAGCAACCTGTGAACATCACGACACATAGAGCGTTATGATGATGCTCTGATGATGCTCTTAAAGCAACCACATTTTACTTGAGAAAAGCAGTCACCATTCAGCTCAATGAAGCTTTTTACACTTTATTTAAAGATGAGATTGAAGTCTGGAAGGCACATTAAGCAAAAACAAACCGGTTTTGACAAAAATAGTGGAGATTCACAAAGAATAGATCTCACTTTAGATATGCAATTAGATGACAGTAATTTACAAACATATTTATACACCACTAAAGAAGAAAGTCTCCTACCAAAAACATACTTAACCATGATGAAATCTTTTTACAGCATTACCAAACACCACTTGATTAATGTATGTCAAAGTGTGATCAAATGGACTGAACTCGCCTCACTTCTTTGATTTCCAATTGACCCAACGTCACACACATCAGCTCAGCAGAATCCGGGACCGGAAACACATTGATTACTGGCTGTAAACCACAGGGAAAAAAACAACAACTCATCGTTACAATGTTAGTCATGCATCCTGTCATTGTTCTTGAGTGTAGCCCATACTGATGGAATTATTTATTATTATATTACTATTACATATGTATATAGTATTATTAAACTTAGAATATGGACAAATGGTTTCAATTGTATTCCTCTTGGGAATGCTGATACGTAGGCATGCATGGGCTCAGTTACCTCCTTGAAGGTCCAAGTGTGTACTAAGGTCCAGTCAGATGCTGAGGTGTGATTCCACACACACACTGCCCACTTTCCTGCTGCTGCTACAGACAAACCACCTGAGAGTCTGGGCAGACAACAAGCATCCACAAGGCAGCCCCCTGCTGGAGCCTGGACACACACACAACCCATTTCAAAACCTTTGATTATAACACAGGCCAATACATCCAGAATGAGAATGTGAAAAATGTGAAGTTAAAACAGAACACTACATGGAGGATTCTTAACAGTCTCATTTAATGTGTCCTCCAAAGGTTAAGCTCATCTTTCGATAGAGTTTCATTGAAAAGCGTCATTGAAGTGATTAGTAACTGCTTCACTTCATGTAAGATATGATCACTAATTAGTTTGAAAGACACGTGGAGTGTTAATTAACCTGGGAAACTAAATAACTTTTACTCAAGTATGACTTTGAGGTACTTTATCCAACAGTGTGGACAGTTACAAAAAGCACCACAGAGTTGAGTCAAAACCTGACATCAAAACTGAACATTATAAATTTCAAGGAGTTAAAATTTGTTGCAGAATTATTCATTAATTTGTAGAAGTGTACTCAATAAATTCACTGGTAATTCTGTAAATGTCATCAGCCAAAAATAGCTAACCCAGACTGACACAGTACATTTAAGTCATAATTCTTTGCTGTAAAATGTTGAATAATTGTCGTTTTCACCTTCAGCGTGTGTGTGCATCTGAAGTGTTCTTCCGCCATCTCCTCTGCTCTCACAACGAGTCCATTTCCATTCTCTCTCTCAATGTTGGTGTCTTTCGACTGGATGCTGGAGGCAGTCTGGTCATTTAGGCACTGATCAGCTGTAGCCGGTTCAAATAAAGCCTGCGTCTGAATGCAGGGTGAGAGGGGAGGCAGACTAGGAAGAAGACCGGTGAGGGTTGGACAAGGAGAAAGGACAGGAGGGGATAAGGCCTGGGTGGACGGGCTATGGGGGGGAGGCAAGGTGAGAGATGGGACACAGGGAGAGGAGGTGAAGGGGGTCTGTCCCAGGGATGGTAGCGGGGGGCTGGAGGGCAAAGCAGATGGGAGCAAGTGAGGAGGAAGGAAAGGTGCTGAACTCAGAGGAGGGCTGAGCAGGAGCTGTGATTGGACACTGAGGTGTGTTGAAGACTTCTCATGACTCTTTTGGTCCATCAGTCTGTCTGTGCTGGGATCAGAAGGACCCTCTGTCCAACTCTGAAATTCTTTGGCTGGACTTTTCATATTTAGATGCCTCAGAGGACATTCTTCTTCATTGTCAGTGTGGTTACATGTCTGCACATCAGTGCAATTGTTGGAACAGTATTTGGAGAGTTTCTCGCGGGTCTCCTCTGAAGTCCTGATGGCATCTCTGACTTCTAGTCGATGGTTCATAGAGCTGTGTTCATCTGAATGGCGGAATACAACAGGAGAATCTGTTTGCTTTACTGATGAGATGGCAGGAGGCTGATTTATCAGTTCTTGGTTTGAATGCCCATCACTGTAATCATCCTCTTTACTTGTACACTGGTCTGCAGGTAGTTCAGGACTGTGAATATTAGGCTGTGGTTTGAAATGGTCTACAGGCCTGTGTATGTTGTTAGTGCCGAAACTACTCTGTGTATGAGTATAGAATTGCCGGGTGTCATGCTCTTCAGATAGATCTCCACTATCAATGGCAGAGTCTTGAGCCACTAACACAGATTCTGCTAAATTTTTCTGAGGCCAACGAGAAGGAGTCAAGGCATGAAGGTCTGTAGAATGTGAAGCAGCCTGATTTTCCTCAGATGATTGAGGTAAATTTGCTATTGTGGGAGTGAGGCTGAGTGAGAGGAGAAGAGGCATCACTGGATCACTGATGCTGCTTTCACAGTTTTCAGCGGACCGGTTGCCGTTGTGTGCAGTGTAAGATGTTAAGTGTTCTGCTCCTGATGCCTCGGCGACATGGCAAAGTTTATGTAGCTTCAGAGAGGCAAACTGATCATCGGGAAGGTGGAAATCTCGTTGGACATCAGTATTGCCCTGGCTGTTGAGGAGCAGGGGATGGAACAGAGATTGAAGAGGAAGCAGAGAGGTAGGTGGGGGAGAGGAAGAGGTGTGCAAAAGGAGCGACTGCCAGCTTGCTATGAGGAAAAAGAGAAAACAAGACTGTAAGATTATGCAAACGGCTCCACGCTTAAACTAAGTGTTAATAACACCAAAACATACTCAGTACATCAATTCAGACAAAATTACAGACACTCTGCCTTTTATCTTTACACATACACACACGCATACAGACTCTTACTTACTTCTGTTATTCTGTGTGGGTTTCTTCGTGAAAACCTGATAGACTTCCTCCAGATGTCCAGAAGCAGCACTGGATTCAGGCTCAGGAACTCCAGACGAAGCTTGAGTGTGTGTGGTGAGGGTGGATGCAGGGCGAGGTTCCTCTGGTACAGGGGTGTGTTCTTCGGACGTGAGGCAAGGTTTAGATGCAGCCAAATCAGCGACAGACTGGGATGGAGGGACCGTGGTGTTGGTGGGCTGCAGATCACCTGAAGCTTCCCCAAAGCCAGGATGATGATTGTCTGATCTAAGAGAGCAATGTGGTGTAGGATTTCCCCTCCTACCCCAACCTCTCTTCCTCTTCCTGCCTCTTACTGGATGAGTCGTAGAGATTGCAGGGGATAAACAAGCATCGATGTTGGTCTGACTGACTGAACTCTCACTGTGGCTGTTGCTGCTAAATGTGTTGGCGGCCTGAGCATGTGCCGATGGTGTGTGCGGCGCAGAAGATGCAGCAGTGGGGGAGTTCTGAGCTGTGTGGCTGATGGGATGTACAATCGTGTTACGCCCTCTGCCACGGCCTTGGCCCCTGCGATTTCGTCTCCCACTGAGCTGGGAGAGTATGATGGCCTGCATGTCAGGCTGACTCTGTGAAAGTGTCATGCGCCTTGTGGTTCGAACATAATATTCCACTGGAAAAAGCAATCCTTCCACTAAGGTACAGGAGTCCAGGATGCCCTCACTCTTTGAGCCATGCTCCATTCCTATCGCCTCAGTCTTTCCTTGCTCTATTTCCACACTTTTTTGATTACTTGTTTTGCACTCCATTTTTACACTTTGTTCAGCATCTTCATTGCTGTTCTCCTCAAAAAGCTTTTCATGCATTTGTCCTTTACTATTCTCATCTTCCTCTTGTCCCTCTGTCTCATTTTCCCTACCATTTTGAGAATGATCTTGAGTCTTTGTGACAGATTTGTTTTCCTCATCTCCCAACTCATTCTCTCTTTCCATTTGATCTTGTCCCCCTACTTTTTCCTTTCCCTCTCTCTCTTTAGCACCAGTGTGTCCAGGTATGTTCCAGTGTGTAAGTAAAAGAGAAGGGGACTCGGAACCAGAAAATAGCTCCTCACTTTGGTTTACAGGTTCTATTTCCTCTGTCCTCACTCTGTCTTCATCTCTGTCTTCATCTCTGTCTTCGTCCCTTTCAGCACACTCCATGCTTTCACTCTGCTCTTGTCCGTCCTCGCTGGTATCTATGCTCCTTCCAGCCTCAGAATCCCTCCTCCTTCTCTCCCAGCGCAGACGACTGCGTCGTGATCTGAGGCGCAGGGAGTGACTGGGTCTCTGATCTCTGGCTCCGTCATGGACAGGGTCTGTAATGAGTAAGGAAGCATCATCAGAGGGGAGAAGGAGCCCTTTATTCTACGACAGCAGCTGAGGATTTTAGAGTCTACTTGACATGGTAAAACATCAGACAATTTTGTTCACACATACTTTACAGAAATGCAGGCGAAGAAGTAAAATAAAATACAGTACCAAACTTTAAGTGGCTTTATGGTCCATAAGTTAAAGTAGACTCACCTCCAGCATGTGCCTGAGGTGGAGATAATCCTGTGGATGTCCTGACAAGACCATCGATTGGGACAGGACAGGGGTCTGATGAGGCCCCTGAGCCTCTTGGGTGCTGATGATTGTGCTGTGTAATCTTGCTCCCCACATGTTCCTGCCCTGCTTCCAAACGCTCAGCACGCTACAAGCAGGTAAGGATATTAATGAGAAAAGAGAACTTTAACGATAGAGTGGCTGATCCAAAGATAGAGTAACGTACCTGTAGTTTTTGGACAGTCCTGAGATACTCCCTTTGTAACAGGGCCAGCCTCTGGCGCAGCTGAAAGGTGAAGATGCCAGCAGGTCAGAAATATTTGGAGGTTTGTGGCACTGATAGTGATTATGTTAAAAGTGTTTGAAACAAATAGACACACCTTCTCCTTATCGTCGGAGTACAGTGTGGTCCTCAGCTGCTCATCACAGGGCAGGATATCTCCCAAACTGCTCTCCATCCTGCTCACCTCAACCCAAATGCACACTATCAAGAACAGCACCACATAATATAAACATTGAATGCAAAAAGCTACAGAACAGCGAATAATACTTAAGCATTATCTAGATTTAATGTAGTTGAATTCTCCTGACAACAGCTACTACAGCTCGACCTTGTTTAACTTTTTATTTTCGTGTTTTTAGATCCTGAAAACACCGCTCGATACACTGAACTTAATAATAAACGGTTTCCCACGGATACTTATAAACGAATGTCACTATTTTAGGAGCCTAGTCGCCGTTTGATACAATGTTAGTGGAATACTTACAGCGCTTGACTATCCATGCAGAGTTTATTTTGATGCTCGATTAGTCGTGCATCGATTTAGCTCCAGTTTCCCGCGGTCTTTCAAATAGGCTAAATCAGTAGAACCCCGATAGTTCGATCAGAGCAGGCGGCAGCTACACATTCTTAGGTTCAGGCTTACATCTGCAACAAAATTGTACTGTAAGCAGTGTACTCCGTATATCTAGTCTGTGAGTTATGTGATTGTGTGATTATCTCTCATCTGTATGTCAGTGATCTCACCGTATCGGAATGGGCGCTCTGCGCTCATTTCCTCGTCGCACAGCACAGCGCGTAAGTTTTAAGTGTAAATCTGATACTTCTCCGAAAGTTTTTCTACACGCACACATACACACAGACCACCCGTTCAACACATGTGAGACCTACACAAACAATCGTTAAGCTGTAAAATAAACGTGGCAAGCTTTTTTTAAATATATGACAATAAAAGAAACACGAGCAGGTAAACTATTGGACTATACTTGTATGTACAGCAACCTCTCCCAATGAGAGCAGATAAAGCAGAGCTTTTCTAAACTGAAGTTAATAAATTCATACCTGAGGTTAACCAGGTCACGGGATCCAGATTTCCTATGATGACGTCATTGATCTAGGGCATAATGTAGCTTTATTTGCGTGCTTTTTTTTCAGTCGTATGTTTTTTTTTATTGTTTATTGTCTTGGAGAATACGTGCCCTTTTTAGATTGTATGTTGTCTGTGTTATTTTATTTGTCTGGTTAAATGTATTTATTTTCAATTTTACTCTTTGTATGGGTCTTGATTTTGTAAATTTGTTTTATATTGTTCAGTCTTGAAAATTTTTTACTTTTTATTTTTTACTTTTCTACTTTTACCACACATTATGTACTTTATAAAAATTTACTGTATCTTTGTGTTGTTCTTCGGGCTAGGTGGTTTGGGGGCTGTGTGGGATGGGGTGCCAGGGTCACTCATGTTTTATTTTGCCCAGGGTGCCAAGTAAGGCGGAACCACCGCTGATCTGAGCAACAAAGTATTTGGAATGGGTATGAATGTGGATCACAATGCATTTTCCACTCATGAGTAAAACACATTTATTCATATTTTTCTCCTCAAAAGCATTTTAATGGACTTATTGGAAGTTATAAATAACAGTTTCTTTAATGCCATGTATGAATGCATTTGACAACTATACACACAAAACTACAAATAAACTTCTGAGATGATTAGAGTTTGATATAATCAGAAATACACTATCGGAATTGGGCAGAATCACATTGTGAATCTGAGGACAACATTGCGCCAAAAATCTAAGCCTTACTCATTTGGCACTTGGTGTGGTGTAAAACAAATCTTTGTACAGTCGCAGTGAAGAATTTAATTGTATTTGAAGTCAACTGGTACCTGATCTTGTACCTCTTCACTCTTGAATTGCAGAGTTAGAGAACAAATAGAACAGACTGTGCACGTGTATGTGAACAAGCAAATAATAAGTCGCAAAGGATTAACATTGAATCCTTACCTCCTGTATTTTCTGTTATCTGTGTGTGCATCTGCAAAAATATATTTATGACTTGTTTTTCATCATTTGAATCCAGACAAATTCTGATGTGTTGATACTGAACGTTACCGCCATGTTTTTCCCCATTCCTCTGATAACCAAGTGACTGTGGCTTACAGTTTTCACTCAGGTCTATATGTTTTTGGTGGGAGGCTTTACACGTGCGTGAAGGACGTGTGTTTCTAATTTGGTGAGATGGTCCTGCTCTTCAGGCAGCCACAGGTGAGATACTTCATTGCGGTCATGCTGATGTGCATGAGAGAGCCCAGGTTGAAGAGCATGTGGTAGAAGGCACGGACAGACAGCCCTCCAGTTTCATCAGCATATTTCAGCGCTACGATGGGTGTGTACAGGGGATTGGTCAGATTACGGAATCGTGGGCTGCTTGCTTCAATCACTTTCTTGGTGCACTGCAAAGATTGTGAGGATGGACAGAAAACACACATTATAGACACAACTACTGGCCATCTTAAATTATTATGAACTTTAAAATGGTCCAAGGGACACACAATTTGGAGGGAATTTAAATGAAACGCACAGAGGGGCCAAAAGTTGGACAGAGAAATGGAGACAAATAGGATGAATCAGACAGGGAGACACAAAGACAACTCTAGTGATGGGCTAATAGATGGGATAGCTCAGCTTCTGTATAAAGTGGTTGACAGTATCTCATCTGTTTTTAAAATAATAGAGCTTTTCCAGTAACTAGCTATGTTTTCTACATGTAGCTGTGGAGTCAGCAAAAACAGTTAACAAGGACTGTTGTGTCTGTTGCCCAACTCCATAACACACATTCAACTCAAATATTCAAATATTGCTTAAGTATTCCTTCCATGTGGGAACAGATGTTGTCCTACAACTGCATTGAGGGGAAAAAAACTCTCAGGAGCCTTTTGATTTTTTTGACAAATTTCTTGTTTAAAAATTACACTTGTGTTTCAGATAGAAATGTGTTGTAGCCAGTTTGTGTGTGTGTTAAATTGTGTGATGTTGCTGTTGCTACTCCACCTGCACACAAGAGGGCATAGGCAGGTAATCACAGGAGGCGCATACAAAAGGGGTCACAGGTGAACAGGAAGCAGGGAGTTTTTGAATTTGGGAAGCCGCACAATTTTGCATATGTGCATGTGCGTTTGTCCTTTTGTTGTAAGTATTTAACATGTTTTTTTCCTATATGAGTTCATACACATGCATTCATTGCAACCAGCTGTTTAAGTACAGTATATATAAATCTACATGTAAATAAATGTTGCAACACATATGTCATGGCAGAGCATTTTTTTGCAAAACCATGTGTTTTGTAAATGCCTTTTTATGCCTTGTCATTTTGGTAGTTAGATGGCCACTACGTTATGCATTACTGCCTCATATGAGTGACTGACAAAAGTGTTGGGGAAAGAATTTCTGTAACTGTCTCTTAGACAAGCATTTGACACCTCTTAGGTGTTGAGTTTTTCTGCACTGCATTGAAACAAATTATTGCATCCATTCTCATGATTCTTTAAAATGTGGTAATTTTTGTTTAGTTGGTAACCTAAACAAAGCAGAAATACAGAATTTCAACAAACATTTAATATTATCTCTTTCAGTAGTTTCACTTTGGTCTGCTGTTTGTCTTCAGTAGCTTGTAGTAACTAATTTATAGAGTTACTCGATTGCAACGTAACCACTTCCATCAGTGGATAACAAACAGTCAGATGTAACATCTCAGTATACTTAAAAAGACAAAAGAGTAGACTGATGAATTTCCTAGAACACACCTTTTGAATTGTCTTTTGTACATGAGATACCTTGATCATAATTGCTCCAACAACCACAAAACTGCAGTAAAATCATATCTGTACAAATTACAGCCTTGGAAGAAGTCTTTTGTCCTGAGACTTCAACTTTGTATGAAATATACTCTGTTCTTTAGCTGCTTGTGAACTTACTCTGGCAATGTCATCAGGTGTTTGTCCCAGTGTCTCAAAGATGTCAACAGAAGAAGGAAGGTAGACATTCTTGAAGTAATGAATTGTCTCTGGATCAGCTCCAGGAAACTCCTTCTTTTTCACATCCTCTATCATCTTCAACTCAAATTCTGTATGCACTGGGCCCGGCTCAATCAGAGACATCCTTAAACCAAATGGGTTCAACAGAGCAAGGTTAGATTGACAGGGAGAAGGATGATAATCAGGGGGATCAGCTACAAGCAATGAAATAACCAGGATTGATGCTGGTGCATAAACATAAGACCCTTGTATTTGTTATTGTCTTTCTTTCTGTTAATAGTAGCGATTATAGAAGCACCTACGTGACATTGAACTTCAAGAGCTGCACGGCCAGACTCTCGCAGAAGCCCTCCATGGCAAACTTAGAAGCTGCGTACACGTCATTGAACACCACACCTGCAGAAACAGCCACATGTTTAAACTCCACTTTAAGACAGAGTGTTCAGTTTGTGGACACATGACTCTAAAACTCTATTAGCTGTCCTTTACTTTCTTCACTTTACCTGCCCACTCACCTATTTATCCATCACCAACCCACCCACACATCAACTACTGGTGATATACCTGTAATTTCCCTCTGTACCCTTTAGCTCATGTCCGCCTACTGTCTCCATCACTCTTGCCTCCATACGTTTGTATATCCTAACCTTGCAGTCCCATGACACTGCTAACCACGATGATATGTCCTCCTCTCCTTCTCTTCATATCCGGCATGACCTCCTTGATCATTCGGATCACTCCAAAGAAATTGGTCTCAAACACCTTTTTCATCTCATCCATGGGAATGCCCTCCACTGGACCCACCAGACCAATTCCTGCATTGTTGACTGTGGTCCAGGAGTAAAACAAAGGAAACGAGGAAGACATTATGGCAGAGAGGCGGTTTATTCAGCAGGTTCGTACTGTAAATGTAAGCATTGTGAAGCCCATTGATGATGCATTTTTACTCACTCAGGACATCCACGTGTCGATCTTTGATACCATCTATACACTTCTTGACAGACTCATCGCTGCAGACGTCAAGCACAGCCAGAGAGAGCGTTTTCTCGTATGCATCCCCAGCTGCTTCCACCAACTTATCTTTACGTTTCAGATCACGCATGGTGGCTATGACTATGGAGAGATGGGAGACCAAGGGAAAAGTGGAACAAAAATGAGAAAGGTCAGAGAGGAATGTGAACGAGCGCTGGTTTACTTTGTACTATGTTTTGCTTTGGCAACACTTCTGTCTTTCTGCCAGGCCTGTAAAGACCTGCCCTTATAGACTGACAGATGACGATGAGACAGGATGTCATTCTGGGATTACCTCACAAATATTTCATAATTATATTGTTATGTGCGCTAGATTGCCACGTATTCGAAATATCTAAAAATATAAGCATATATAATTCTTAATTCATAGAAAATCAACAATGACAGGGAGCCAAGCGCAAATCTGGGCTCCTTAACAAGCACTGTTAAAGTGCCTTTGAGCAAGGCTCTGAAAAACCAGCTCATGTGTTGTTTAGTGGCCAGCATTTTATGGTTGTGGTTATCCTGGGTCATTTCCAGGTGTTAGTGTGTTAATTGATGTAATTAGAATTCAATTGTGCTCCGGTGCCTTCAGGGTCTGTAAATAAGCCTGGGATTAGGCAACCTGCCCAGGTTTACAGATAATATCTCTATCTGATGTGTTGAACAGAGTTCACTAGCTCAAGCTGCATGTAGGCTACAAAAGATAAACATCTCATGATGAATAAGTGACAACATTCTCTGATATTAATATGTGAAATTGGAATACAAAGAACATTGTCTATTTAGTATTTATGTAAAAAGCAAACCAGCATCGATACATGTTTGCCTGTTGTAGTGCATGCCTGTGTATAATCGTGTGTATCTAGAGTTTTATGATCAGAGTTTCCTTTTTTTAGGAAGCTAAATAAAGCCGATGAAGGCCATGAGAGCTGTATGGGTGACGACTACATGAAGAAAAATAGAACTATATAACAGTAAGAATGTGAGACTCAAGATATTCAAATCAGATCTGAATAAAATTTGTGGATAAAATAAAACTTATGGCTTTATCCACGTTGCCCACTAATTATTTGTTCCTAGGTTTAGGAACAAACAGACTAACATGACTGAAAACATCAACTCCTTGTAGAGGTATTAAGCTTAAGTTCAACACAAACACTGCGGTCAAAAATAGTTCAGTTACAACAATCTCTTTACATATATATCTGCATTATCTTCTTGCCATGGTGCTTATGTCCTGGATTCCTCCAGGAATAGACATCACCAGCTAACACTGGCTCTAAATAACTCAGACCAGTCTGTAATCAAAATGGAATTCTGCTAAAAAAGTATTTATCCAAGAAAGGCTGCACCTGGGGCTTTAGCTTTTGTCTGCTGTTACTCGCCTGATAAATGTTATCCTAGGAGTGACAGAGTACAGCCTAAGTTGGGATCAGAGACATAATCACATGTAGGGCAGCAAGCCGGTGTTGGACTGAATAGGATCCTGTCACACATCAATTGGAAGACTGGAAAACCTGCATAACAGAAGAGTCCACCCCCTGGACTCCTTCACAATGTGAAGACCAAATGGTGCAGGACCCCTTTCAGTTTGGGGTCACCCAATTTCTAGATAATTACAATAACAAAAAAAAAGAAAAAAAAATCTGTTCAAGGAACCCTTTTTAAAGATATGGGATTGTTATATTATCTTAAAATTGTCTTTAATTGATATCATTTCATACAGATTTTCCTAGAATGCATCCTCATACATTTGGTTAACTGCATTTATGATGCTGGGCACCTTGGTGATTAACTCGGAGTTTAAGAGGCTAATATTCTTTATGGCACCTGTGCCATTAATGCAATAACAATTCAAAAGGGCTGCTATGAGAAGGGGGGTATTGGAAGATTGTGTATCCATAGCAACCCCCAATGTGTTCAAACAAAAGATGCATCTGCTGGGGATCAAGATTGGCTAATCTCCAATTTGATAACAGCACATTTTAAGGATAAGTTGTATGTGTGTGTGTAAAGCGTATCTAGTCGGTGCTTGTGTGAAGAAATGGAGGAATGCACTTACAGTAAGTTGTAAACCACAAATAAGTTCTATGTTTTAACACACAGTGCACCTACCGTGATAACGCTTCTGCTCATCCTTGGCCAGCATCACAGCCATCCTCAAGCCAATACCGGAGGAACAGCCGGTAATCAGCACAACTTTCTGGCCTGGACTCGCCATGGCTCCTCTGTCTGTCTCAGCTTTGGAAAGATGTGACTGACAGAAAGCTGTGCAGGATGAATGGTGATTTGAGGTAAGAGCCACTCTAAGAGGATAAGCGAGAGCGAGAGAGAGGGAGAAAGAAGGAGTCACATGGACAAAGCCATACAATGACAGGTGTGGGATTATCTGGCTTGGTGGCCTGTTCATGTTCAGGCGTTAGCTTCTGAACAAACAAACATGAGTTAAGTCAACTAGACTTTTCATAGCCAGAAGCTTAGAAAACCGTTTCTACATGATCTGACATGACCTGTTGTGGTTATCTGATCTGAACAGTCCACTCATATTTGCTGCCACACAGTGGTCAATTATTCTTATTTCAGAAGAGCATAGAATATTAACTTGCAAATATTGCTACTACTCTGGACACTTTGAAATACTACTCAAACGTTATCTGTTTATGGCCTATAACCTTATTTACTCTGCCAACCCTGGGAATCACACAATGTTTATTATTTTTCAGATACCCATATTTTAAAGTGTCCTTGGGTTTTTGGAAGGTGCTATATAAATGTAAGTTGTTTATTATTATGATTATTATGATTAGTAGTATTATTAGTATCATTAGTATCATTAGTATTATTAGTATCATTAGTATCACTAGTATTATTAGTATCATTAGTATCATTAGTATCATTGTAATTATTGTTATTTATTATTATCATCATCTGTCTACATCTTACAAACACAAACAAGGGTAGCTTTATTGCCAAACCACAAGTTCAAGGCAGCCCACCTGAGGCTGTAGGGCCTTTGGAAATATTCCAGGAATCTCCTTTCTTTAAAAATTACAGAGGAAAAGGAAAAGTGTGGAGGAGTGTGCATTTGCTTCAGACAATTTTTAATAGATTCTTCCTAATTTTTTTATCTTGCCATCTTTGTTTTTTAAATTTAGATTTATTTTCCTTGAACCTGTAATCTTTTTCCTGATGCTCTTAGACTTTCAATGGTTACTTACTATCTGCCGCCATTATTATCTGGAGCTTTTTGGCTCCCAGTCACCCAGGAAAATTGGTTTTAAAAGGATAGTCAACATATTTCCGACACCTGATGATTAATTGTTGGCATGGATAAAGATCTAACATCAATTCCTTGAGGTTGTTTTAAAAGCTCTTTTTGTTTTGTCTTTATAACCTCTGGCTCAAAGGCTGATTTATTGGCACTTTGCTGATTTCCCCCTGAAGAGATTTTCCACCTTTTTATAGTCTCGGCACAGGTCTCAACTTTGGTGCATATTCAGTTGATACAAGAATAAACTGTGACATTTGTAACCAAATATAGACAATGAATGAATGCATTTACTCACAGTGCACAAAGCAATGTTTGTCAATCAGACACACTTGAAATTTATCCTAACACAAAGCCTTGGATTATGGCTGCCTTGCATGATTGTTTTTGCATTTTCTTGCACACTTTGACACAGATTCCACATTTTTACCATAACTGAAGTACCAACTTTAGAGCGTACTCCTTCACCCCTTAACCTTCCCACTATAACAGACACACTGAGGATGATGTCAGTCAGACCAGTGGGTTGTTAATCTGTTAATAGGTAATTTAATAGGTTCAGGATGGTAGCAGGATGGTGGAGTCCTGGGGCTTCATACCAATATGCATGTGTGTGCATGTAAGCTCAGAATCTGTCAGCATTGTAAGATTCTCCAAAAACTTTGAAGCAGCTAATACATCCCTGTGCACGTGTGGGTTTTTTTTAATTCCATGTTAGAAATAGAGGATGATACATCTTCAGACAGAAGGCAGGAAGAGTGCTTTGCTTTTATTGTTGTGCCTATAGAGGAATATGGTCTGTGAAGTTTGTGTGTATGTCTGTCTGTCTGTCTGTGTGTGTGTGTGTGTGTGTGTGTGTGTGTGTGTGTTTAAAGAGAGTGGGGAGGGCAAAAACAGACAGGCACTGGAATTTGGAATCTGCAGCAGCATATTTTTATTAGTTGGGCAGCACCGTTGTCCTGTCCTAGCATGCTTATGTGTGTGTGTGTTTGTGTGTAGCAGTAGGTAAGGTAAGAAGTGGCATAAGCTTCCAGTGTTCACGTTGGAAGTTTTCTATGATGTTGTGTAAAATCTATCTTTTCTGGCTGCATTTTATTTTATTAATATCAATAATTAATAAACATAATTAGCACTAGTAAATCAACTGGTTATTGGTTACACCTTATGGCAAACAGTTATTTAAAGGATTTGGATACATATAACTATGACTTTTCACACCAGTGACACATTCCATGAGTGAATATACTACGAAGAAAAGTCATAAATTAGATTTACCCATAATGCACCCTGATATATTTGTTATCTTTGGAAACAATGCACTAGAATTCAAAGTAAAACTGGTAGTTTCCTCGGGACATTCAGCGATTAAGTCACTCACACAATGATGCCGTGGGTCATTGGTTGGTTACACCACAGCCGCACGCGCCCCCGCAGT
>OMNV01016112.1:30108-40108 GCA_900303265.1 Brotula barbata | reverse complement strand
CATAAATCTCACAATAACCGTTTAGGAATTACAGTCATTTTTGAACAAAATCACCCATTTTCAGAGCTTCAAAAGTAGATAGACAAACTAACACAATTATGAAAATGAGGTTTGTTTTTAATACTTTGTTTAGAAGTCCCAGACTGCTTTAAGTTTGGATCCCATGGACATTACCTAATGCTGAGTTTCCTCCATTGAGATGCTTATCCTTTACTCCAGTCGCCTTCAGTTGCTGCTTGTTTGTTTGTTTCTGTCCTCAGTTTTGTCTTCATTAAGTGAAAATCATGCACAATTGGGTAGAGATCAGGTGACTGACGTGGCCATTGAAGAGTATTTCATATCTATGCAGTATATTTTGTGTCATTATCCATCTGTACTGTGAAAGGCATCTCATCATTATCAGGTAGTTTAGAACCTATACACTTCAGAATTCATCCTGCTACTTCGATCAGCAGTTACACCGTCAATAAACACCGCTGACCCAATTCCATTGGCAGCCATATAAGCCCATGCCATAACACTGTCTCCTCCATGTGTGACAGAGGATATGGCATGCTATGGATCATGAGCTGGCCTTCACTGATCTTGTGTTACTGCTCGTGGTGGTTTGCGCCTTGTGGTAAAGCCCCTGTATTTAAATTCAAGAAAGCATCTCCTGATTGTAGACTTTTGACAATGATCCATGTACATCCTCCGTAGTGTTCTTGTCCTAGTTCGACGTTGTGAAGACTTTTTCTTCACCATGGAGAGAATGCTGCCAACATCTTTACCAGTACTCACATATCTGCAATAGGCCAATATCGGCCTATAAAATCTGTAAACGGATGTACCGTTCAGGCCTTTTATGATCAAGATGTGTCTGGTTACTTGAACCTTCTGTTGGAACAATGGTTCCACCATTCAAATGCAGTTAATTTTAGTCTGGAGCGTCTCTCCTCCAGATTTCATGTCTGCTTTGGCACAAACAAACTATCTGACAACCTGTTCATCATATCATGACACTGGCCAGCACTCAGACCTGCAACATCATCGCGCACCGACATGCATGTGTGTTATTCTAAACCTGGCACACAGTGCATGTGCATACTGTGTGACATACAGGAGAGAGTATTGGATTTAGTTCAGTATGGATCTCAGTTGGTTGAGGAAGTGTTTTGGTGAGAGATTTATTAAATATTCAACGCTTTCTCTCAGGCAGAGCAGAGTCTTATAACAACCCGAGCCTCGTACTGCCATCTTGTGGTGATTGATGGACTCATCCCTCTCCAGCCTGTCTTTCATGTCCACCAGCAGCTTGACATGAAAAGAGTTCCTTTCATCGCCTGAGTGACCCAAAGTGAAAATGTCATTTCAATTAATTAGATCAATTTAATTGTACTTAATACAGACCAAATATTTACACATTAATCAATCTTTGATGTCAACACTCAAAGATTAAATAGTGAACAGCCATTGTGTCCTGTTTGTCCTAAGGGTGAATATAAAGGTAGTTCCAGGTGAAAACGTGGTCTTTTTCCTTGACCAGGCTCTCAATCTAAACACACTTTTGGAAATCGTTCCACTTAGATGGAGTATAATATGGATTCATGGAAACTACCTAATCAAACAGGCAAACCCAAACACAGACAAAGAGCACAGGTTTTTTCCTTTGCAGTCTGGTTGGATTTACTTTTCTCGTGTGCTGCCTTATACTAAGTACCACGTTCTACCGCTAGAGGGCACCAACTGCTACAAATGAATCGAGCAGCGCCATAAAGGACCCCAATAAAATGGTCCCAGTCCGTCTTTTTATGTTACAATATGCCATGAACAGATCTCCCAGAAGGTAATGGTGTGATGGTGCTGTTCAAAATGGGATTCAGAGGAGCACAGTATCGAAAAACAAAACAAAAACCTGCTAATCCTGTTGATCTAATCTACTAATCTCTGTTAATGGATGCATGTGTATAATACACATGTTCAGTGAAGTTACCCTTCCATTCTTTGGGTCGATCCCTGCCATGATATGATGATGATATCTAATATCATGATATCCAATGTAAATTTCATTCTTATCCATCAGTATTAAGAAATATCACAATGACTCCAACTTGAATACAATTTTGGAGATATCACTGACTGAGGTTCATGATAGCGCAGTAGATTACACATAATGGAATTCTGTTTATACTCAGTAACGATTAAAAACAAGTATCGTCATAATTATTATTATTATTATGGTTAATATTATCATTATTATTAATAAGGTTTCCTCCTGATACTTTATCATAAAGGTGTATAAATGAATGTATTCCCAAATCATACAAGTTAACTGTACATCCTGTGTTGGAGTTATGTGGTCCGTAAATATGACAAAACTGGTTAGTTAAAATTCCAAAGGCTATAGGCAAAATTATAATAATTATTATACAATAATAACTGGCCGAGAGATGTCTATTTGCGTAGAAATGAAAAACACTTCCTTGTGATTTGGCGTCAAAACGGAACGGATTGCGTCACATTCCGAAAAACGACCGCGTTCGTACAGAAAAAGAACGTTTGGAGCGCTCAGGAAGCATCTCCGATGACGTCAATTTCGACAAGACTCGCGCCGCCGCTTCGATGGCTGTATCCGGGTTCCTCCGCGAGTCACGTGACCATTCTCCGTTGCCAGGGAAGCGGATAAACAAAGTCTCCGCTAAGTCTCACGCTGACTGAATTATTCGGGCGGCTTTTATTTATTTTTATTTATTTATTGGATAAAAATGGCGCCGAAGCAGAAAGGTAAAAGGGGCTCGGCCAAAACTGTTGTAGCAGCTCCACCTGTCAACAAGAACTGGGAGGCTGGACTCAGTACGGCGGTGTTTCAGGAGGTGTGATGGCAGCTTTCTGGACGCTTCGTCTTTCCTTTTACGTCTAAAAATATAGTGGTAAATCTGGGCCACAAAAGTTTTGGTCACCCAGAAAAAAATGGTTTTGATCATTTCGAAAAATGTAGTTGAAAAACAAAACGTCGAAACTTGAACTTTTACAAATACGCCAATGTATTCAATAGATTTTTTCGGTTTCAATAATTATTTTGAATGAATGATTAATTTTAATTTTTTACTGTCATATATATTTGAGTATTTGAGGTCTAACATTTTTCATTTGCATATTTTATGATTTAAGATTTGATTTTTAAAGTTTCAAATCTTTATTTTTCGGTTTCAACTTTCAACTTGCGCCTTCACAAACGGGATACAACGCTGCGTTCACGGTCATAAGTGGAAATGGGAAACATTAAACCTTAACGAGGGGCTATCGAACTGCACAATCTGGCGCAATTATTGCTCTTAAACTGCGATTGATCCTAAGTACGATCTAAAACAGCTCTCTAAAGGGAATAACGTCAGTTTTTCACTGCCAGCGTGAATATGTATGCAAAGTTTTGAGACTTCATTTTCGTGGCACTTAAACCTCTTGGAGTCAAAGTGATAGAGTAAGGTCGTCCGCCTTCTCTTTTATGCCCGTTTTAATCATGATGCCACGCCCCGACGGCAGATCAGAGACAAAAGATTTTAAACAATAATGATTCAGTTGCACCTTGATTTCTTTTTACTGTTAATATACTCACATTAAGTTCCAACAACTCTGTTGGATGGACTTACACGTGCGTTTGTTTGTGTGTCTGTGTGTTATTCTAATGGCGTCTTCAGGACTCATGGCAGGTCTGTGTGTCCATGGTTGTGGGAAAGAGGGCAGACGACGAGGAGCTGATCAAGATTATGGCCATCGCGGTGCAGAAACCACTACGCAAACTTTTCAGAGCATTGACGATGGAAAACACCATAGCAAAGGTACTGTAAGATCTGTCTGTGTCAAAGTTAGACACCAAAATGTGTATTACTTTAGTTTTACCTTCATTGCCTCCTTCTATTGTGCTATTTAATTACAGATCCATCAGTTGGGGAACCCCAAAGCAAAAAGAACTGAGGAGCCCATCATGTTCATTGAGGTAAACTGGATGTTTGTACTTCTGTGTGTGAAATTTGGAAGAACCAGCAATAAATATGTACTCCAATCAAATGTCATTTTGAGTGCTGTGATGTGCACTGTTTCTTTTTTAGCTTTTCCAACCCAAACTAGATACTTTTTAAGAGAAGTGAGTGTCTGTGTGTCTCTGCGTGTGTGCTTGTAGGTGATGGAGCATGCTAAAGTGCTGCTCGATGCAGGGGAGGAGATTCCCTGCAATTTGATGGCAAAGATAGTGAAGTTCCAGCTCCTACAGATGAAAGTCTGTGAACAGCAGAGGAAGTCAGCTGAGACGGTTTGCATCACGTTTCTTCATGCTCACTGTGCTGTGCAAAGCTTCAGTGATTCTCTTATGATGGCTCACGGTGTTGTACACGAAACAGCAATGTGCTTGAGAGTTTAAAGCTGGGACTGTAGATTAGAGAGGGTGAATCTGGCACATATCTTTGGACACTTGTTGATTTTTTGTGTGTGTGCATCTCCTCAGTTTAAGGCCTCAGCTTCAGAGACTGAGAAGGCAGGCCCAGATACGGCCGGCAAAGAAAAATCAGGGGCCAAGTCCTCTGCCAAAAAGTCAAAGAAAGCTCCGCCACCAACAGAAACGAACGTGGAAAAGAAGACCTCACTCAGGCGTAGGGGACAGCTAGAGCCTCCTACGTATATAGGTACGGGTAGAGAACGGGGGTGTGTACGTTTATACGCCAACAAGTGCGTGAAACGTATAGTATTGGACATAATCAGTGTGTGTTTGTGTGTGGGCACAGATGATGAGCCAGAAGTTGGTCCTCAATTATACATACTGTTGCTGGGCTTCCACCAGCCCCACCTTGTGCGGGCGCTTGATGCCATAGGCGTGAATGTTGACAACGTCATCAAGTTCTGCTCAGAGCACAGACGGACCCCCGAAGGACAGCAGGAGGAGCATTCCCTCAACGACAGCATGTGTTATCTACTGGACAGCCAGCAGCAGACAGAATCTCCAGCTTTGGCTGAAGGTCAGGGACATCTAATACTTCAGAGGAGTCATTAAATGTTATTCTAATGGGCGCTTTCATGAATTTGTTTGTATATATTAAAATGTCATTTATCATGTGTTTACCAGAAGCGGAGATTCAACGTAGTTTAGAGCGTTCTGCACTGGTCCGGAGGTTGGAGATGTTCTGGTTAGGGTTGAGGCCGGTCCTGAACAGTGGGACAGCAGACTCCAAACTCCACAATGTGGCGGAGCTAACATACACTTTCCCAGATCCGCCATCTACCTTAGACCCACAGGACGCCGAAGCTGTGGTGAGCTGGGCAGGATGGAATATATTGTCAGTGTTGATTTTTGAGAATCAGAAGTTAGTGATGAATGATCTAATTTATCTGTTTCTGTTTGAGTACATCTCCTGTCTTTGGTCATTCAATCAATTTTCTCTGAGTCTCCGTAGTTTTAAGCTTCAATCTGTTTGTGTGCATCCAGCTGGCATTGGCAAGCCGCATCTTTGAGGATGTGGCCTGTCTGATCTACGACTGCCTGGATTGGCGCAGGCAGCATCAGCACTACCTACAGCACAGCAAGTTCATCAGCGTACCTGTGGCTGTCAGGACAGACTCACGTCCTTCAACGGTACACACACATGCTGTTAAAATAACGGCTCAATCTCAAAATGAATGCTTACATTTTTTTTAATTTAATATTAAAAGCAAAAGAATGCATCCTTGTGTTGGTGTGTGTGAATGTGTATGGGTGTGTTTGTGTTTTTCTGTGCTTATTGGTTGTGTCTGTCTCCACAGACCCCTCTCCCTACAACCCCAACCTCCAAGAAGAAGTCAGCGAGGGAGGATACCCAGCCAGAACAATGTAAAGGTGACCCCTCCCATATCTTGTGGACGTACATCCAGTGTGGATTTGCATGTAGGCATGTGTCAACCTGAGATGACAGCCTAATCTTCATTCTTTTTTCCTCTTTTTGGAAAATAAAGAGCCTGCCGTCTCTACAGAGGTGGACATGCGTTACTATAACAACTTATTAGACCTGGTTCCTCCTGAGGCCTGCTCCGTGCCCCTTGTCTTGCATTGTATGCTGGAACAGGTCAGTGTGTCCCTGTGTGTTCTGTGACTGAGGGTGCAAAATGTTCTGAAGGTCTGAAAGTGGCCCCCCAGTACACAATTGTCAAGTCAACACTTTGTTGAAACATAATATGAAGATGATGAAGATGATGAAGGTACAAAGTGAAGAGGAAAATTGGCAGAATGCAATCTTAAAAGTCTATGGAAAGTTTGTCAATTTTGATAACGCCTGATTAAGGACTCAACTTTTACATTATTTAAACTGCACACAGAGTTGATTTGCCAACAGTGTAAATCATTCTCCAAACTAATAATAATAGCAAAAAAAAATCTGTTGCATCTGTGATGGAAATAGAAGACCCTTCCATTTACTCTGAATGTGTTCAGGTGATGATTTCCACAGGGGAGTCAGTTTCTGCCCCGCCCGATGTGACCGAGGACAGCACTTCCCAGGATGATTCCTGGCTGGACTTTAAGCTGATAAGCTACATGCTTGAGCGCTTTCTGCTACTGGCGCACACAGACGAGGAGAGAACCGCCATGATAAACACTCTGCTGACTGCAGTGCAGAATGAAAAAGACAGGAGGGTAAGTCCAAGTTCAACAAAATGCAACTAAATTGAAAAAAATGTGCAGTGTTGTATGTGCTGAGTATGTGTGGAGCCACAATACCAGCAAATATAGCAAAGCAATCTTCTCTGCAGTGTTCCAAGAAGCATTGATGGCTCACTGGTAGAATTCCTGTTTGTCCCCTGGCCATTACAGGTGCTTTTAAACAGTCAGGACTTCTTTAAAAGCTAAAAAAAATTCTTGACTTGGCTTATCTCCTGTAGTAGTTAAATAGCACATACCGTATATTTGGAGGATGGCTCCCATCGAGTGATTAAATATACTGTACTACACAACATCCCATTTTTGCCATCAACTGCAGTAAGGACAAGTACTCGGTACTGAGGCCATATACTGACCCAAATCCAATCTGAATCAGCATCACTGAGAACAATCAAGCAGAATAGAGATACTGAGGAATAAAGAGGCTTCTTCTTATCAGTGATTTGTGTATTTAGCAAGCTTTCAAGGCATTCAAGGTTTCAAATCTGAACAAGACATTTGAAGACATTTAAGAAAATGTGGCCCTGAAGCATGACATGACTGATAATATTTTAAATACAGTAGCTTTTTGTGTTTTGAAGTGTTATAGTAATAATTCCAAATAAAAGTATAGGAGAAGAATATTTATATTCACTATTAAATGCAGGAATTAAGCAGTGGAAAGCTTGGAATTAAATCAATAAATGAACTGTTGGACAAATATTTATAAGAAACATGGCAACATTAAGTGGGGTCAGTGAACGGAGAATCTAATTTGGTTATTGGCCAATTAAGCGGGAAATTCCATCACTTCAAGCAACGTGGAGAGTGAAGGTCCTACGTGTTGATGATAGAAATGATGATGAAGGATCTCAGCTGCTTGTGTTGTTTCTGGCACTTTGCCAAGCTGCGGGGGTGCTTCAGTGCTGCATGGCCAGGAGTGTGACCAAGGAAGCAGCACAGTAGAACTGACGTCACTCACTTGACTTAAGCAGATGGAGAAATCAGGAAGGGATAGAAAGATGCTATCTTCCTGCCAGGATGCAGCGATGAAGATTCATAGGATGAAACAGTGGCTCAGACTCAGGTGATGAGAGTGATGCTGAGTGATCTGACTCCTTGGACTCACTACATTTGGAGTCTAACTTAAAGCTAAGGACTAAAGAAGAGCAAGTACTGCGAAAGAGTTTTGGAAAAATTAAGAAAAGTTGGAAGGTGGAGATATCTTTGGAGTATAAAGTATTCAAAGGTGTTTCTTTAATAGATATTCTGTTAAAAATACTCTCTCAAAGATATTCTTGAAGGGCAGCAGAAGTGATGTAATTCTTGATGGGTTGGTTATGATGAGGAACGCACAAATGTATTTATCAGATTCACACACTCACTGCTGTCAAAGTATCCCGATAAAAATCATTTGATTGTGAAATTAATTTAAAGTACTTTTAATTAAATGAAATGTTTTTTGTAATGTCATAGCATATAAAAACACAACACACAAGTAATACGCTGAGTAACTATTATTGTTCACAACATAATGGTGGTAGTGGATACTAGACAATAATACTGTGGTTGTTTTTCAGGAATAAAGAAACATAAAAATTTGACTTAAAACATTTAGCCACAATTGCTTTTATACACTTGTTGTTGGGATAACACCAGATATGTATTTCTAACAAAAATTTTTTTTTTTTAATGTTTTTTTTTTTTTTTACTGATTTGTGTTCTCTGCTGTCTGCTTCTCTAGAGTCTGGTGGAGAAATTTGGGGTCGAGGGGACTGAGAAGAGTGATTTTGTGATTTTCAAACACCACGATGAGAGGTCTATCCGTCTGAGGGAGGTTACTGTGAGTAGCTTGTTTATGCTGAGAAATGCAGACAAAAGTATTGATGTGTTCTACCTGTGTGTGTGTGTGCACGACGATGTGATGTGTGCATTATTTCCCCTCAGGACCGTGAGACTTTTGACCCCGCAGAAGTGGAGCTGTCCATGATGAAGCTGTCTCTGGTGTGGCGACGCATCCACGCTGCAGTTCAGCAGAAAAACAGCAAATCCCGCTGGATGATAATCAAACAGCAGCTGCAGCATTACTTCCCAGACGGTGGGTCAGACGCTGATGCTCTTGTTGTCATTGGTTTCCACTTTTTATTCCGCACGGGGAATGTACTTACACTTCATAGGTCAGGTCAGGGCAGATTTCTTGAGCCATAGGTTCATGGTGACGATTATATCCCACAGATGTTCTGTCGTGGGCCGAGGTGGAGCGTCTGTTTCATCACAGCGTGTTTGAGAGTATGCCACTGACCGTAGTGGACAAGCAGGGGCTGCTACGCGAGGGGGTCAACCAATCCACCGTCATCCCTTGGGACAATCCACTCTCGTACGCTAAACAGCAGCTACATAATCAATGGCTACAAGGTCTGTTATTGGTGTATTAATTGGATTATTCATCCAGTCCGAAAAGGTTTCTGCCAATCTGCTGTGACATATATTCATGATTTTATTCTACTATAGGTCTGGAAAGTCACACTGACAGCTCTGGTCAGTCAGAGGTATGAAGAGATATTTTCTGTTTCGCTAGTAAGATAAGCATGGGGTCAATATTGTATTAATCATTATGATCGCAAGTCGTGTGTTATGTTTGAATAGTGTTAATTGTTGTTCTTCTCCATTAGACCAGCAGGAGTGTGTGCACCCAGGTGGAGTTGTCTGACATTCAGAGACGGAGGCAGAGATCTTTGTGTGAGTGGAACTACGCTGAACATCACAATGCCACCATTTTCCCACAGGTGAGCTGCTTCTTTGGTTTTGTTATTCTCCTCTCTTCACTCTGATTCTCAACGATGATCAATTGTTATCTTACCGTCTGTTCTCCTCTGTCCTCTCCTCTCATGTCAACTGAAATTACTGCCAATTATTATAGCATAAATTTAAGAGGTAGAACACTCTTGGCTGACAGCTTGTGTATAAATCAGTTTTATTTTCTGTTCAGGTACTTCAGGTAGCTGCAGAGCAGTACAGATATTTAGATACCTACAACGGAAGCCACAACAACACCCTCTACATTTTTTGCCACAATCCCATGAGTCCTAATCGCGAATACAAGGAATTCTGGGCAATTTGTCTCCACACCAATGTGCAGTTCAGGTCAGAATCCAGCCTTTTATTTTTACAGGAAACATTAGATTGTCTGTTATTGAGCTGCAGAGACTTTGTAGATATTGTTTTGTAATGTATCAATTACTCTATAAATTGACAAATATATGCTTGTCACATATTTCTGAATGTAAATTTATGCTTTATAGTTGCTGGCTTACACTGAACAACAGTCCATTAAGAAAATCATGATGGGAAATGATGAATTAA